>JAOVVB010172861.1:0-11399 GCA_028570985.1 Heterobranchus longifilis | reverse complement strand
TTTCCAGAAATCATGACCTGGTTACTCAAGATAATCCACAGACCTTGTTGTGAGCAGTTTCATGTAGGAACTATTTTCTTTATACCGAACTACACCCGCCAACCGTATCATGTTCGTTTCTAGCACGTTTCATAGCAGTAATCAATTTTGTTCGTCTTTCGGGATCTTTAGGAATAAAAAGGACTTCCTCTTTTTGTTCTCAGGTGACCTTTTTGTCCGATGCACCTGTTACTTTGACTTATTTTTTTGGCCACGTGTGCAGAAGTATTTTTCTAATTGTTGAGGACCTTTGGAGTAAAAAGCTCTCCCTTAAAGTCGAGATAAAATGGAAGTTAGAGCGTCTTTAGCTTGTGTCTCCGATTGTTGTGGCATCCCGGCGCATTTGACCGGCCGCTTTCCTCCTGCCAAAATGGCGGAGTGTTGATTTCGAATGGTGATTACCATGGATACGGGGCTGCGTGACGTAAACTCCCGGAGCTCTATAGGAGAGAAGGCAGACATCTCTATGTCCGATATCTCCAACACTCGGCAACTCACCAAAAATAATCTAGACTGACAAATAGCACTACGGGTAAGAGGAAAAAATATGCATTTTTGATTTTGGGTTGAACTGTCCCTTTAACGACTCTTCACACACACTGAGAGAAGACAACACCTCACTGTGTTCATAATTCACACCGTTACCTGCGGATGTGGCAGGAAGCCTGGTGCAGTGGAGTAGTGTTTTATTGAATTATTTGAATAACTCTCTGCTCTCCTCCCCCACAGTCCGCCTCCATGACAGCATATCAGAGGAAGGATTCCACTATCTGGTCTTTGACTTGTAAGTGCAGGATTTTTATTTTGCATATCACATTTATGCAGATTTTAGGTGCCAGAACACACAGGAACATACATTCACATCATGCTCAGGAGGCAGCTGCTGGTCAGATGTCCTGCTGCTGAGGCACCATGGGAGATTAGCCGTGGTGCGTTCACTTCCTTCCTCCTCCTCTTTGCTCACCACGTGAGCCAACGGCAACAACAACACAGACACTCTGCAGACCGTTTTACTACTGAATTTGTCACCAAAATCATTAAAAGTTGCATGAAACTTTAATATGGAAACCCCTGAAGAGTGGTAATGTTTTCCACAGGTCATGGAAAAGGTTTTGCCTTAAAATATCCTTCAAATCATTCTCCATGTTGTGAGCAAAACCACTGGCCCGATTTTAAAGTGTTTAAACTCCATTGATGTTACACATGAAGATCAGGTTTCTTTACATGGTTAGGGAACTTAAACAAAAAGGATAGAAAAGAAATAATAAGAGAAATCCTGGTTTTAAATCCTTTTGTATGAGTTCAGAAAACACAGGATCCAAAACAAAATGAAACTTAGTAACAGCTTTCATTAGACCCTCCCCTCCTGGATGAGGTCACCTGCCGTAACTGATGACGTCATCAGGGATATTTTACCAGACTTGACAAAGCAAAAAGCAGTTATGAATAATATGAATGTTTGGAGCTATGTAATGTAAGCTAAGCTATGCAATCTGCAGCAGAAGACCAGCAACTCTGAGGTAAAATGACGTGACGGTAAAATGATGTTTTTGTCAATGGAGTCTGGTGGCTTTGAAGAGAGCGAAATAATGCCTTCAGTTCCTCGTCGTAAAGGCCGTTTGACAGCAAGGTTAAAGCGGTGAAATATTCAAAATATAGCATACACTTAAACTGATATTGATTTTCTTTTTTTTAGGTGGATAAAATATGTTTTGCTGCAGCCCCGTTCACAGCAGTACATATCGCTCTCTTGAAAACCACCAGACTCCATTGACAAAAACAGTAACTTTAATGAACTTTGAGACCTCAAATATACAATAAGGTAATAAGTTGTGTAAAAACGCTAAAAACAAACTGCCATCGTGCAGAAACCTTTGTCAGGTCACATGGGAAAAGTTTTTAGAAGCATTTTGATGCTAAAACATACGTATTTCGACCAAAATGTGAATGTTTGGATTTGAGTACATAAGGAAGCTGCAGAATGATATAACAAAAAATAATGGAGTCAGCCTTTAATGATATAAACGTCTTAATGAAACATAATAAAAGAAAGAGCTGTGAGTTTCCTCCTGGGCTCAACTACTTTACTAGATTGACATCTACTGTACATGACGTTCTTTGAGGCGTAATGTTTAGTGCTCTATTATTACTGCGCCTCCATGCTATTACAGATATTACAATCGCCATTTCTCACTCGGACAAGCTCTCTGGCTTTTAGCCATAACCTCATGGAAAGACATGGAAAGTTCATCCAGCTGAATAAACAATGTCCACATGCCGTGTGACCGTATCTGCAGAAATGTATTATTTTAGTGATATCACCATTTAGGCAGAAAAGCACGACATCATTCTTTTGACCCAGGTGGTCTTGTTATCGAGTCTTTTCTCTCTCCAGACGCAGAAATGAACATCTGTGATTTTACAGTTCACTCCTTTTTTCAGACATTTTCTTTTCAACTTTCTCTGTCTCATTCTGTTTTTTTTTTTCTGTCGCTTTGTTTTCCTCCAGAGTTACCGGTGGCGAGTTGTTTGAGGACATTGTTGCCAGGGAGTACTACAGCGAAGCCGATGCCAGGTCAGTGTCATGCTCCGTTGTGTTGAGATTTCTGAATTTACTGGATAAATGTGATGTGAAACCCATTTAGTCTACTTTGGCACAAAAGGCATATTCAAGCAGATACGCACCAAAGAACAGTTAACAAATCATGAAATTGCATATTAGCTACTTATCAGCGTGTATGTGAGTTTTAATATGCACACATAAAAATACAACCGCTCCTCATTATGAGTATAGGGCCCTATGAAATACGTTTACATTTTTTCAGTGTTTTACCATTTAAGCACATTTTGTGATCAGAAAGTGTGTTTAATCATATGCATAAAATTAGAACAATTCAATAAGACAATATAAAAAAATTAATGAATTTCGTGCATGTGTGCATGAAATGTGGGTGCAGCCTCGTTTGAAAGTGTAGTAAACATCTGGATGCATGAAAATGTCATATTTGCTAAATGTATTTATATTTTATTTTGTTAACATTAGATATCTACACGGCTAACGGACATATTTTGCATTAAAAAATTGTAATCTGTGGCGATCGCAGATGTTAGTTGACGTTAGCTGTGTTGCCAGATTTCACGAGAGTTTGTTGCTCAGAGAGAAAAAGGTCTCAACAAAGTTAATTTTCTCCTGAACTGTCCATCTGAAAAATGCCATTTTAGTGTCTGAATGTTCAGGAGAAATGTGGCTTCTTGTGAAAACTGGGTCCAATATTTACTTTGGTGACTATGGGGCGAAAGGATCGATCATAATCTGAGTTCCCATTCACTTCTCCCATTGGAAACAACAGACTCAGAACTGCTGCTAGTCTCCTAAAGAGGCGGGGCCGTCACTAAACACACAGAGCAGAGGACAGAAGCAGCATGCCTGGAAATGACACCAAAACATAGCAGCATGGTTGTTTCTGTTGATCCAGCTGTGAAAAAACGCTTGTAAAGGTAGAGAAAATCATTTGCATCCACCACGATATTCAGGATTTTAAAGTTCTGCGATTCCGTCCGTGTTTTCCACATCACGGAAATCATAGGGCCCTATAAGTGTTTCCTGTTGTTCTGCCTTTGATATGCCTTTTATAGCCAAAGCCTCTGTTTCTACATTTCTTGTTCTACCTTTGTACTTTGATTGTGGATCTACTTTTCCCAATTTCACCTTCTGACCAGCTGTTAAAAATCCACTCAAAAAAGAACCCTGTCTGATGGTTAATGTGCAGGAATTTGTCGTCAAGAGTCGTAACTCACAAACAAAGACTAGCTTTCGATGTAACGGATCTGGATTCTGTTTTTTAGTGGATTTCATTGATTTGTAAAAATGATGTTAAAGATGAGATCTGAAAGAGCTTTATAGATGAAACGAACATGCATGTGTCTTTGTATTTTTCTCTACTTGTCTACTTAAATTGCTTAAAGAAACAGTTCAATAATGTGCTATCTTTCCAAGAGTGACGTGTGAAGATAAATATCGATCTCATGTCTGTGTGTTACAGTACTGACGTGGTTAGCCTAGCTTAGCATAAAGACTGGAAGCAGGGGTAAACAGCTAGCACCTACCAGCTACCTCTAAAGCTCACTAATTGTCATTTTTACATTTCTGGGATGCAGTTTGTGCTTTGAGGGCGATTTATGTGTCGGAAGTATTTCTTCTTCTTCTAACAGCTGTGAATCTCAGAACCTTGTCACTGTGAGGTTGCCAGGTTTGGTACGATTGTATCTGCACTAGGGCTGTCCCATTTTTTTCATGGGGTTGGAGGCAAAATGTTTAGCACTGTGTGACATGTCCACAGGGACCGTCATTCCCACGCTTCCCATGCATTGTAAGCAGCTGTGCAATACACTCTGGTTGCACCGCGGTGCATTTCCAGATCACATTGCCGGCTCCTCATTTGCATATAGTTGAGGTCTAGGCTAGGTTTTGCAAATCAGGAGCATCCAGCACCACTCGGCACCTCTCGAAACTCATGAAAATCTTTTAAAATGAAGACAGATTCAGCAACAGCATGGCTTATTTGTTGCCGCAAATGTTTTCAGAAACACATTTTTCGGTGAACTATTTTTGTAATGTAAGAGAAAGTTGCCAAACGAGCCGCCATGTTGGTCCAGTTTGAAATCTGGGAGCAGATGAGTGAAAGCGTTCGTGCAATCGGGCGCAGCAAAGCGTTTGTGCGATTGTAGGAGGGCGGAGCCTGCGTGTTTTCTTTGTTTGTCAGTAGTCACGGAAGAGAAACTGACGACTGCTGTCAGGATACAGACACGCCCATCAAGCATCCGATGCTGGGAAGCTGCAATCTATTTCAATAGAGCTTGGCAACGTGACGTCACGCCGCAGTGGCTGATGGGAGTGAGGAGCCATGGTGCTTAACTACACTATGCTTTGTTATTGAGTTGATATACTTCTACAATAGTCATGGGAGGAAGGACTAGTCGTTGGTTGTCCGTTCACATATTCCGTGACCTCACAAGATGGTGGACCCCTTCCCATAATGCACTTGGCCATAATGCCGTAACGTTGGTTACCAAGCTCTATAGGGCATGCAGTGTGTCAGGCTGATAGTGAATGTTTAGAGCGCACTCTGCTGGATCACAAGGCAAACTGTTGTGCTTATAGACTGTACATTTTGAATTAATACAGGTTATTACCGTTCAAATATTGATTATTTTTTAACATAATGTGATAGGTCTAGCCTGCACAGAGACCTATACCAAACCTTTACCGACTGTATCTGGAAACCTGCATTATATCTGCAGCTGCTGCATTGTGCTGAGCAGATGGATCAACTGTTGTTCGTTAAGAAATAGTTTCAGCACTTAAATCGCCAGGTTTCCCCCTGCTTCCAGTCTTTATGCTAAGCTAGGCTAACTGCACCCTGAGTCCTGCTCTGGACTCAACACACACACCTACACACACCTACACACACACACACACACACACACACACAGAGACTTGATATCGATCTTCTCATCTCACTCTTGAAAAGAAAGCGAATAATCATATTTCCTAGAATGTTGAACTATTCCTTTAAAACGTTTCTTTTGTCAATCGGGTGTTGTTATTTCATGTGTTTGGTGTGTTCTGTCAGCCTGTTCTTGTTCCTTTTTGTTTCCTGACATTTACCTGTTCTCCCTCTTCCTCTCCTTTTTGCTTCTGGCCTGGTCTCTCTCTCCTCCACAGTCACTGCATACAGCAGATTCTAGAAAGTGTAAATCATTGCCACGTAAATGGCATAGTGCACAGGGACCTTAAGGTTAGTAAGTGACGACAGTAACGGCTAAAAGACAAAAGGCCTGCCCACCTGCGGCACCTTGCCTCGCTCCTCCACTGCCTGATCAATCGACCAATTAACCTTTTCACTGAGTGCCGCCTCCTCCAAAACCACACCCCCTCCTCCGCCAGTCACCCGCACACACCGCCCACTTGTGTTTTAAAATCCCCCTGCTGCAGGGCATTGTGGGCAGGTTGGCTGGAGAGGAGGCGGTAGGTCGTGTAGTATCGGGGGGGACCGGTAGATCTCATCATGGCCTGCCCCTCCTGTATGCCAGGGCACAAAGTGCATGTAGCATCTGTCCAAAACCATGCTCTGACGCAGCCACTGAGAGGCTGGCACCTGAGCGAGGAAGAGGAGGACGAGGACTGATTTGTGGCTTTAGATACCTGTATAAATGTATGACAATTTGTGTTCCAAATTCTAAAACTAAAGTCGTCCTAGTACCACAGTTTTGGTTTTAGTATCAAAACACTGATCTGTACTGTGTTTCACCCATAGACTGTAAAAAATAGTGGATGTAGCAGCAGTGGCGTCACCCATTGGTTTGTGGACTACCGTTTTGAAGCCACGAGTTTGGCATTCGGCCGTCGCCATCTTGATTTTTTTGGAGCCGGACGTTGACCATATTTGGACATGAAGGCGGAGCAATGGCACTGCGCTGAGCTAAATGCTAAAGAGGGAAAGTTGCTGATTTTCAACCAGCTGATGCAAGTCATCCAGCGGACCTCCGGGCGGTTAAAAATTGACAAGCTTTCCCTTAAGTTACCAGCTAACGCTAGCGCTAGCTAGATAGCTTGATTAGCAAGGTGCTACCGAATGCTGAACAAGACATTTTTAGGTGACCAAAATGTTCTTTAATTAAGAATTAATCTTTAATTAATTAATTAACACACTGTGAAAGGGTCAACGCTCTAAGATGAAGAAACGAACAACACACAAAAACAAGTTCACGTCTATTTTGATGTCTCCTGTGTCATGGATACGCATTGCTAAGCCTCTATCTTGATTGACAGGTCGTCGTGTAGCCCCGCCCTAAAGCATACGCTGCTTCTTCTTAATGTGACCATAACTTGACGGAAGCTCCGTCCATCTTTTTTATACAGTCTATGGTTTCTACCTGATTCCCAGTTAGTTGTTTTTGACAGAATAAAGGAGGAAGAAAACCTGCAAACTCCTCAACACTTTATTATTACGAGAACCAGTAAGAGTCACACCTTCCTTCAGCTCCGATGTCTCCCTCCTCCGTCTCTCGGGGGCCAGCCTTCAGTTGGCCAGGGGCTAACACCACTTCTGTTTTGAGACTCGGGGAGAGAATTGGCCGTGTTGATGACAAAATTACAGCTATGTTTTTCTTCTCTGGGCCTGTCACAGCAAACAGTTGGTGACCGTGGCAACACACACAAATAAAACATTGAGTCAATGATCTATTTTGCTAAAATGCCCCTCATTATGACTGCTGGGTGTGTCAGTCGCCACATTGCTGCACAGTCGCCCCGCTAACACGGCCAGCGGCTCCCCGAATGTCAAAGCGAGCTCTCCGCCACAGACAGTGCGTGGTAGCTTGTCACTAACCCATGGCCCCCTGGTGTTTGCATGCAGTCATTGCATTCAGCAGATCCTAGAGGCCGTGCTCCACTGCCACCAGATGGGCGTGGTCCACCGCGACCTCAAGGTAAGTAGACTCACTACAAAGACCGTACTTCTCTTTTCCTTTTTGTCCTGTGGCCTCACACGCCAACATGGCTTACCTGTCCTCCGGATTTTCTTCCCGTTTGATTCTTCTTTTCCACATCTACGCTGATATAACTGTCAGGTCTTAAAACTCACACTACACCATTACTTTCCCACTGGAGATGTCAGCTTATATCTTCCAGGGTCAATTTGCGATAATATATCGACTTTGCACTTACAATGAGCAGGCAGTCCTCCATTCCTCCACAATGACTCCAGGAAAGTGTTAATGGGCCTGAAAATGAGACTGGCAGTCCTCCAGTTACTCTGCAGCTATAAACAGCACTGCTTTCTGTATACCTTGTTAAAGAGGCACGTGTCTGGAGAACATCTACCATGGGCTGTTAAGTTGAGAGCTCTTTAAAAAAAAAACATTCATGGTTATATTTTAATTCATCTTAATTTCCATAGATTATATAATAATGATATGAATAGTAATAATAACTCTAGAACTGCAAAGATTATTTATAAAATATGACAATAGAGCATTTGTTGTGCATGTGTTTTAATGATAGTTTGAAAATGCATGAATGCACAAAAGAAGAATAAAAACATAGTCCTCTAGTGGTTATTTAGAATTATTGCAGATATATGACAGATTATCAGCAGATTTATTTTGAGAGAATCCCGACGAGCACAAGTTTGATGGTTATAGAGGGAACACAGGCTGTTGTTAACAGTCCGATGTTGGATTTCAGGCAGTCGGTAAGATAGTTATCTGGATCAGTCAATTCATCCATTCTGTGTAGTCTTTCCTTATTTTTCTCTCATGTATTTTAGCATGCCTCCGTGTCGGCCATGGCCATGGCATTATGTTTTCAGGCTGTCCTTCCCATTTTTGTGAGTGCGATATCTCATGAACGCCTCAAATTTGGACCAAACGTCCACTTGGTCTTTAAGGGATATACCTGCATATGTTGCATCTGGCCTTAATGGGTTAAAAAAGAAGGTTCTTTTCTAAAATGTGATGATGACGTCAGATCAGACGTCATTCTCCAAGCTGCAGGTGCACTGTCAGAACAGTTAGCTAACACAGTTAGCTGTAACATTAATTAGCTAGCCTAACTTATTGCATTAGCTGACTGGAGGCCTTCATTTCATTTTTTAGTTCCCTCCACCTTAGTTTAGTGTTTATTTTCATAATGTCATGTGTGTGCGCAGTGAACAGGAGCAATCAACACAGTGGATTACACGAAATTCCACCGGCAGAAATATCACAACACACCGACTCTCTCTCTCTCTCTCTCTCTCCGCACCACAGGATGGACAGACATGTTACTGAGGTCTGCTGTTTGAAATACAGTTTTGGGGATGCTTTGTAGGTTTGCATCATTCACCAGCACCGGCCTCTGGGTCCGGGCCCCGGGGAGCACACAGCTTTCAGCCCTTTCAACATCTCCATGCAGTCCCATAAGTAAAAAAAAACAAAAAAAAAAAACAATCACAGTGCAGCCCGGTACGATGTCAATGCTGGGAGCTGAGGCGAAAGATGCAAACCTCCAAAAAAACGTCCCAAAACTGCATTTCAAACAGCGGACCTCTGCAACATGTCTGTCCGTCCTGCAGTGTGTTCTGGCTGGCGAGCGGCGGTGCGGCTCCTCTGTGCAGCAGCAGCCTCTAAAACAACCGACAGCTGACGCAGGAGGAGACGGAGAGAGAGAGTGAGAGAGAGAGTCGGTGTGTTGAGCTAATTCTTGGCTCATTTTTGGTCTGATAAACAGCAAATTCAAGTTACTGTAGCTGCAGTCTGGTTGTAATGGTTACGTCGGACTATAGTCAAACCCCCAAACTCAAACTCCGGCAGGAGGGAGGCTTTAAGGACATTGATGCAATATAAGATGACGGGTCATGGTCCCTTACTGAACTATTTGAATGCATTGAAGTGAGGTCAAATGTCTCATCATGATAAAATGTTATTTGGACATTAGTAAAAATGACGTCCACAGTGGTTTTTATCTCTCATGCTGCTTTTTCTCGATGTGGTTTCCTCCCACAGGTCTGATTTGCTAATCAAATGAACCAGGTGTGTCTGAGGTTTAGTTTATAAGCAGCAATAATAAACTCCGATTTTGCATTCGCCGACTGCCCTCTCTGCGCGCTCTGATTGGCTGTTGCCAGGCAGCTGCCACAGCTCACTGCAGAAACACAAAGACAAAACAAATACAACCAAAACAAATAAGCAAGCAGCAGAGCGGAGGCACTGTGGAAAACACTGTTTGCCACATTGTGTGTATTCATGTGATTTCATTTCTCAAGATAATGACTTTGGGGAATCTAAAACACACACACACGCACACACACACACACACACTTCCGCCCATGGAAGGCAATACATAGCTGTCTTAATAAAGTTATTGTAAAGCTTTATAATTTATAGTCTAGATTTATTGCACGCTGTCGTCAAGTGTCACAACTCAGCTCTTCTTTCTTTAGCATGGTAGTTTGTTTTTGATCTTTGGATCAGTGTGTGTGACATTGGTCTCTACTTTAAGAGTACTACACCGATTTAGCATTGCAGTGGACTCACGATGGACAGTTTAAAAAAAAAAGACTCAGAACCTATGACAGAGTTATGAGGCTCATGGTGGAACAACACTTTATTGAGACACTTTTCTTTTTAATCTGTAGTTCAGTGACTTGTTTTACCAGCGTTCCTAGGCAATATGGAGAAATATGGAATTTGATTTTAGTAATTTCCAGGTCTGGATAAGTATGGAAAAAAGAAAACGGACTATGGAAAAATATTTGTGTTTGTGTTTTCTAAAATATAAAATTCAGAATTTCACATAAATTACACTCTTAACTCATTATGTGTTTCTTTAATATTCAACACACATGCATTAAAGTGAAAACAGGAAGGGCTTTGCATCATGAAAAAAAAACATAGCAGTTTTGGCAGTTGGCTTGTCAATAGTGCAGTATTGTGACAGTCGTGCACAGACGCCATCAAAATGTAATTATTTAACTTTTTCAGATATTCAGAAGATATTTCTCATTTTCAGTTCTTATTTATAAAATAGAAAAAAAAGAATATGGCGGGCCTAATATTATTTATTTAATATGTTAAAGGAAATAATATAGTACAGTGTAGTATAGTATAGTATAGTGTAGTATACTATAGTATAGTATCGGGAGCAGTGATTAGTTTACTTCCTCTTTGAGCAGAGAAGTTTGACGGTGAAACGTCGTCCAGTTTTCTGCGTAGGAGTTTGGACTGAACGGACACAACAGGTAAATGCAAGTCTTCTGAGGGCTGGCTTGACAATCCCAAATATAAAGTCTGATTGGCGATTCCAAAATGGGAAAAGAAAGTTAGATGCAAACTTGTTGTAAAATCCTTCGAAATCTCCAACATGGGGGAGGTGGCAACTATAAACCATATGCAAGAGCAAAAGTCTTCTTCTACGTAATCTACCAACAAGTGTGGAAATTTGAGTATGGAGGAGCACTGTCGTACTCACATTACAATACTTTTCGTATTTCCTGCCCTCTTTCTAATTCTCGTCTGAAAGAAAATCCTACTAATGTGCTGAATAGTCTCGTGTAGCCAGACCTACAGTATCTCCTGTGCCGAGTAACTTGTCGGATAATCTGAGATATTCTTCTTTGAGATGAAGAAGTTAAAACCTGGGGGAAAGTTCAGTTCAGTTCAGTTCAGTTCAGTTCAGTTCAGTTCAGTTCAGTTCAGTTCAGTTCAGACCTTTATTGTCCCTCAGGGGGAAATTTGATTTGTAGCAATGGTAAAAACAACACAAACACAACATATAAAAACACAAGACAGTGCAAACAACCAGACCGAATACAATCAAG
>JAOVVB010172851.1:0-11399 GCA_028570985.1 Heterobranchus longifilis | reverse complement strand
TTCAACTGTGAATCAAAATATTCCACAGAGATTGGGAGGAAAGGTAAAATATAGTTGGTTCTCCTTGGTGCAGGTGATACAGGATGTAGCTTGCAGCAGCCTCCTCTCTTAGCTTGGATTCTTTCATTTGTGCTTGTTAGCAAAGTGGTGCCTCTCCCATTTTACGTAAGACTTCTCAGACGAGCACACTCATTACTGATAAGGGCAACATGACATGGAGCCTGAGCTACAGTAACATCGCTCAGCAGCACTACACACACACACACACACACACACACACACACACACACGCACACGCACACACGCATCTACATACTCTCCCTACATCAAAGGGAGCGACAGTGAGAAAGGCAAAGGGATAGCACCACTAAGGGAGAGTCTGACAGAGAAAACACTGTGTTTAAGAGGAGGATAAGCACCCCAAAAAACACTGGTATTAAGTGTATCTCCTCTAGGCCTTATAAAGATTAAATGAGACAGAGGGGAAAAAAAGACAGAGGGAAATTATATTGAGATTCTGACAAATGTGACAGAAAAATCATTAGAGGGAAAATGATAGACAAAGATGGAGGACTGAAAGAAAGAAAAAAAAACCCATGACAGTGAGTGCTTTTCCTTCTGGGGTGCCTATTTTCACGACTCATATTGATGAGGATTATGCACAGGCACTTGAGTCAAGGATCAACCCTCGATAGAAATGACTGGCTTCCTGTTGCCCTTCAAATCCTTTTAAGAAACAGAGATTACGCCCACACACGCACATGCACACATGTGCATGCACTCTCAACCTTCGGTATTTCAATGGAAAGACATGTAAAACTTTAGCTAAATAGACCCTAGGGCTGCCCCCTGAAAGTCAGAGATTTGAGCAGTCCTTTTTTTTCTCTTTTCGTCCTGCTTGAAGGTGTGTCTTCAGGGGCATGGCTTTTCAGGGCTATGGCTGTGTATTTTGGCTGTGTTTGTATTTTTAAACGAGTATATAAAAAGTATTCTTCATGTCACAGAAACCACCGAGAGTACCGTCGGTGCTCTGTGCAGAAAACACCCTCGTCTGCCGTTATTTAGCAGCTGTCAAAGGAGCGGTAGAAAACACATTTCATTTCCTATAAATTCTTCACAATAAAAGTGCCCCTTTATTTTGTTACTTAAAAGCTTTTATTGTAAAGCAACACAATGTTGGCTCTTCCTCAGCACACTTAACACAACAACTCCTACAGCTGAAAATGAAAATTAAAGAGTAAAAAGAGCCGATATTTGAAAGAAAAAAACAGAGACGCAGGAGACCTCAAACCACAGAGATTCAGTTAGATGCTACAGAAGTACTGAGCGCTGAACACACGAGACTTTTAAAAATGCCCTTTTCTTTGCTCACGAGTACAGTCGCTGCTCGCAACACGTCGAAGAGGGGGAGGAGCTACATGCAGCTGCGGACCTGCGTCCCATCCCAGAGTGGGTCTTTGAATTTACAGTCCACAGAAACTTAATACGATATAGTCTCTGGCTTATCTTTGATACCTTGTGTCGGCAGTGTAGTTAGCATGCATTAGCTCAGAGGGCTAACTTGGCTTGTTTACTATGTTATGTACAGCACAGAATGAATAATCGAATATTCGCATTGGACAATCAAATCGGATTCGAATGACAAAATTCTGAGTAGGGTACAGCCCTAATAGATCCCCCAAAAAGCTCAATTCTCACATGTGCGCACACACACACACACATTATAGTGATGAAAAGTAATTCAAACAAGCAACACACCTACAGTAAGCTCACACCAGCCTGCCCAGTCTCAGTCACACCCGACTTAACAGTCTTGCAGATAAAACATACTGCTGCTCAGTGTTTTACACACACACACACACATGCACACACACACACACGCATGCACGCACGCACGCACGCACACACACATGCGTACACACACTCTGACCCACTCACATGCGTCAGCAAGTGAACCCCTACTGACAACTGACGTTATGACAGCGAATGACACAGAAGCGAGGCACAGTACGTAGGGGGGGCTAGATGACTCAACCAAAGTGTTGTGTATGTGTGTATGTCTCCTACAAGGTACTGCTGCTTTAAGATTTAACTCGTTCTATTCTAGTTCAACGGAATCCCTGAATTATTAAATTGTATTAAGTCCAAGATGAGTCAAAAATGATTCATCTTTCTTGTAACAATCTGTAGTAACATCATTGTTAAAAAAACAAGACTGAGCTGACAGTTCCGGCTTTAAGACAAGATGGTGTTGAAAAGGACTAATCTATATCCAATTAGAGCATCAGTGACTTGGATGCCCATCTCTCCAGCATAATTACATTTTTCTCCCATGCTTGGCCTTATTGAAGTGCAGTTCAGCTCCTCATTATCGCAGCAAGAGTGTGCAATTAAGTGCTAGGACAGGAATCAAAAAACTTAAAAAGAACTTGAGTCTTTAATAGTGCTGTCGTTAGTGTAAACAAATGGTGGCCATCTTGTTTTGGAAGGCTACTGTAGAAGTGGGGCGGGGACGATTTCATTAAAAATGTCGAACATTTATTGCTGTATTTCTTAGCAACAAATAAATACTCCCCAATCTGAAGTGTCACACTAATATAAGACTACATGTTATATTTTTTTGTGATATCACAACTACACACAACCACAAGGGCATGGAAAATCACACTAACATTGGCAAGACTAGTCATTCTAGCTTTTCAATTTGCAGGATACTATACTGGCAGGTCAAACAGTTGATTGAGCCGGAATAGTTTGACATTTTGGGGAAATACGCCTAATTACTTTCTGGCGGAGGGTTACATGAGAAGATCGATACAACTCTTTGATGTTTGTACAGTAAATATGAAGCTACAACAGCTGGTTAGCTTAGCTTAGCACAAAAACTGGAAACAGGCTCAGTCCGAAGATAACAAAATCAGCCTACCAGCACCTCTAAAGCTCACTAAATAGCATGTAAAACATGAATGTAAAAGAGCCAATTGGCAAACATTTTTTGCGAGACTCCAGAAAGTTAGTGCTCCAAGCCAAGAAATCCCCCTCTGTCCAGTCTTTATGCTAAGCTAAGCTAACCAGGTGCTGGTTGTAGCCTCATGTTTAACCGACAGACATGACAGTGGTATGGATCTTCACATCTAACTCTGCCACAGTGAGGACATTTTCCCACCGGTTAATAAACTTGGGACAGACATTTTACAAGAAAAGCTATTTGTCGAGGACGCTCAATATCTGTAGAGCCCTTACTTTGATCTCTAGCAGCTGCACAGCATTTCGGCTGCGAGGTGGCCGCCGTGGTGTACAGTTTACAGATTACCTCATTAACATTAGCAGGTTCCCTATTAGCATTGAGTTTAAATCCAAAATATTGCCAAATAGGCACTTTTGCCATCGCCATCCTTACTCTCTACGTAACTCCTGCTACTCTGGGCTGCGACTCTGCTGCTGCTGTACGGAGCAGCTTTGTCCGACTAAGTATTGATTACATGATGCTTGACACTTGGTATTTTACAAATTCAAGTTTTTTTCATTTGATTAACATGAGCACTGATACGCGAAAAACGAACTAAATGGGTTTTATTTCTATAAAAACAAAATGACGATGGGGGCAATAATGTAATCGGTGTATGCCTGACCACCGTGTAACACCGGAAACACCGACTACCACGGCAAGCCTACTCTCCGTGAGAAAAGCAATAAGCATATTTCCTAAAATGTCAAATTCTTCCTTTAAAAGTTCACAGACTGCCCTGTACTGACACACAAAATGTGTTCATTCTTACATTTTCTAGGTTTCACCTTCATATCTGAGTTAATACTAATAGAAAGTAAAGGAAGGTAAATATTTCTTACAAGTCTACATTATTTTGCCAGATTTTTCTTTTACAGAATAAAAAGCTGATTTCGCATGACAATTTAGCATTTCCTGTCCCTAGATATGGTGGAGTCCATTCCCAGCTTAGTTCCACTCACTGTCACAGAAGACTTCAGCAAGCCAGAAATACACAGCAGATTACTAAAGACACATTTAAACCACCAGCTAACAAAGCAGCTAACACGTGAAGCCAGGATAGAGCCGGTGGTTGAGAAACACGTGATCGTGCTCTGACTCGCATGACCATGTCAAGAGGATCTAATCAAATATCGTACTGTAAGTGACATACAGCTTCAGTTAATTTAACCATGCACGTCTTATGATTTTCAATGACTGTACTGTATAAACCTGTGTAGTTCATGCTTTGCATATAATAACTAAGATACTTCATATGGAATATTAAGTGGATGCAGCATATGTGAATATGTTTTGCCTGCATGCTGAGAAACCACTCAACCGAAAGCACTTTTTGGCCTCTATTCCCATAATACACTGATCCTACACCATAGAGCACCATCTGCTCCGTGGAACTCAACGCAGTCTTGTGATGTTGCTTCCGTATGAGACAAATCTCCACGGTAACACCAGGAAACCGGTCCCCACACCTCGTGAGATAAGCAGGCCAAAAGTGTTTGGTTTCCACACCATCATTAGGCAAGCTAAGACAATGAATGGACAATCTCATGTACACAAACACACACGAGCGATCACACAAGTCATACAAGCATGCATCCGATTTCACAATAAAAGAATTATGTAAATAGAAAGAAATTAGCGCATTCAGCCAAACAAAAAGACATGGTCACACAAACATATACTGTAAGCTACACACATGCTGAGTATTCGGTTTCAGAGTCAAGTGTCAATTGTTTGAAGTGCTCTTTGATGATGAGACGTCCATTTAAACAACCTCATTTATCTCTCTGGCTGACCTTTCCACTAAAGAACGAGACTGGCATTTTAAAATGCTGCATAACTGACCGCATCCATTCATTCAGTGGCCAAACGTGTGCAGGGGTAAACTAATGTACCTAGTAGAAATAACGTGCTATCTTCCTTTCCGAGTACTTTGCAAGATGCTCATGGGGAAAAGTGCAGAGCTGGAAACTGATGGTATCTTTACAGTGACCTATTTCAATGAAACATCTAGAGGATGTTTGCGTTCTATTTATACATGCCATATTGCATAAATTACTGGTAGGTACAGCGTGTTGAAAGCACAGGAAGATGTGGGGCTTAAGGGGAAAAAAACAGTAGTTCTTACCTCTCCTAAGTGGGGAGTTGGATTAAATCCACAAAGATTGCAAACTGTCTTCTTGCACTCGGTGCAGAAGCTGTAGTTGGGTGTGTCTGCTGATCCAACGTTCAGATCCACATTACAGAGAGGGCAGCTTCCCTTGGTTGTCGTGGCAGGGGCAGGGTCAGGTGCAGGGGCAGGGGCAGGTGCAGGGTCAGGGGCAGGTGCAGGTTTGGCTGCTGGCGTCTTCTCTTCCTTCTCCACAGAAATGGTTCTGAGGGGCTTCCTGAACCTAGCAGGTGGAGTTTCAGGAGCAGAGTCCGAATCAGGAGGAGACCCAGGAGGAGAGAAGGGGGAGTCGGGTGGTGAGCCGGGGCCAGAATCCGGAGGGGAACCTGGTCCGGAGTCCGGCGGCGACCCAGGTGGAGAAGCCGGCTCCTTCTCCTCCTCTACAGCGACAAGATTGGTGGCTGAACTCAAGAGTGATGAGCCGAAGCTGAACATCTGAGAAGCAGCAGCGGGAGATTTTGCAGATTCCGTCAACCCTCCAAAACCCCCAAACAACTTCCCAGCCACCGACTCCTCCTGCTTTGGCGCGGCCTGCGCTTGAGGCTTCGACGATTCCATCAAACCGCCAAACCCACTAAACAGTTTCCCCGTAACGGACTCGGCAGCTTGTGAAGCAGTCGTGGGAGGTTTGGCTGCGTCCGTCAAGCTTCCCAGACTGATACCTCCCAACCCCCCAAAAAAGCTGGACTCCTGTTTGGCTTTAGCCGGAGACTGCTGGGGACTGGACTTCGGCTGAATGGGGCGGCCCGTCTTGGGGTCAATCTTGGGGGATCCTCCCAATGAGGAGCCGGGGGATAGCGGCCCAGGAGAGGTAGGACCTGGGGATTTCTGCCTCGGTGTTGTTGGCGGCGTTAACCCATGGTCGCTGGTACTCTGCTGCTTTATCAGCAGCTTGCCAGGCTTGCCAGGTGCCTGTCTCTGGGGCGAGGGTGGGGCCGAGCCTTGTTTGGGCTTCGTCATGCCAGGGGGATCCATACCTCCCATCGCTCGCTGCATCTGGCAGTTCAGACAAAGCCACTCTTTACCCTGTGCATGAAACAAAACATGGGTTAGTTGACTGGAACACATGTTCACACTGTTATGAGCACAGACATCGTGTAATTACAGCATACACAGGCAAGCATAACCAATTAAAGCCCTAAAATAACCATTTTCATTTTAGCATAAAATAAAGACAAATTCAGAGACATGTCCACTAATTAGTGTATCAAATGATGTTGAATCCTCTTTTCCCCGAGCCAAATTGCTTCTTATAACATGAGAGAATTCAAATCTGGCAATAGTTACATAAATACTAATAAGCACAAAAAACATTGATATTAAATGTTTGTTTCTAATTAAATTAGAATAAAAGCCTGTTATTTCTACACATCATTGTTTCAATTTAGCAATAACACAAAGTCTGTAAACCAAAGGCGTATTTTCAGACTGTTCCAGACTGCAAAAAGGCAAATACTATTCATGTATCGATGCTGTTTGCTCTTTCATCTATCAGAGGTACTGTAAATGTTACAGTTACATTTCATTGTCTCTGCTCTGACCATATGGTACATCTCAACACCTGTTCCCAAAAAAGCCTGGATACACCACAGAGCTATTTGTTTAGTCTACACAGGATATCTCGGTTTCCACTCTGTGCAAACCACAGTGTTTAAAAGGGCCAGTGTTGACAATTTGATCACTATCTAGAACAGAACAATGTGTATATGTGTGCGTGTAACAGTACTTATTGCATGAAATGCAAACGGAGATGAGGTCAATTCAACCAACCTAAAAAGTAATAGTATACTGTAACTGCAAACAGCATTACATTTGTAGAGACGTTATTCTGAGAGAGACTTCCTGATTGATCGATCATCCCAACTTCGATCTGCATAATAACAAATCCCAAGAAGAGGCTCCAGCAGAAGGAAACGGTTATTCTGCTGTGCTGTAATCACGGCCCACCAGCGTTTACCGCCCATGAGTGTCCTCACTGGCTGGCACAGTATCTTCCTGTGGCCATGACATGAGTCACCTTGATCAACATTCCCCACGTCCATATGGTCTCTCTGTTCCTCAAATCAAGTGCCATTCTTATGAGATGCACTCTCTTCGCAATATGCTGCTTACAGGCTTGTGTTGGATTCAATAATATAGTAAAAATATATTGGTCTTAAGACTGGCTAAAATATTCTATCCCGATATAGGTAATTTCATATCTCGATAACAGGTCATTTTAAAGTGAAATTATAGAGAAAATATTATTTTTTTTTACAGCTATACACTGACTATGCTTACATGCATGCACACAAATGTAGAGTAATTAGATCAAGACATTTTAGTTAGTTATCAATTTAGACAACGTAATTGTGAATCACAATATCTCAATATATGATTTCATTATGATACGATTCTGTTGAAAGGCGATAAATTATCATATTGAATTATTTCAAAATCATATTGTTTTATTCATTTGAAACACGTCAATCTTCAATAAGTTTCATTGTTTCCAACTCAGTTTGACCATTTTTGAGAATGTCCTCTCTCTCTGTATCACCAATTAATTTTTATGATGTTGATTAAACTCTTTCTTTTTGCAAGATAAAGTACATTTTAGTCTGAATCCTAGAGTGAATAAGATTTTAGGATTACAGTTTTGCAGTGTAATGTGAATTGAGCAAACTGAATGGATACTTTGGTATTTCACACACAGAAAATTAAATAATGTGTGACCTTTCCCACCCCCTGCCATCAATAACATGGAAGGACTTGTGTATCTCTGTTGTGCACCAGTCAATCCTCAAATTAAATATGGAGCACAATCCCAGATCAGATGTACATTGAAGGATCTTGAATATACTGATTATAATGTTATGTTATACATAGATACCCTTGTTTCTTGTCTTAAATTTCTGTTTTTTTTGTTGTTGCAAATGGAGCTGCTGTGATGCAATAAAGAAATTCCGACATGATCTAACGATGAAGTATTATTATCATCATCATTAGATAAAATTCCAGTATAGTTGGCAATGGACTGGAACTGTGTTTGACCATTGGATATTTATCATTTGGAAAACTGACAGCTACGTATACAAATGCTTACATCAATGTAAGTCATTACAGGAACTTATTGAAAAAATTAGAAACAAGTTTTAAAACTTTGAGAAGAACAAAAAAGAAGATAAAAGTGAAAAAGATAAAGTAATCACTGTCTTACCGCTGAGTCTGGGGGGCTGAACCCACAGAGGCTGCAGACCTGGTTCTTACACTCCGTGCAGTTACTGTAATTAGGGGGGTCTTTAGACCCAACGTTCAGCTGGGTGGTCTTACACAGTGGACAGAGTCCACCTCCAGGCTTTCCTGGTCCCTGCTGACCAGGAGGCCCCCCGCTCTTAGCTGGCTCTCCAGGATGAGCCCCGGGGCCTGGTGGCCCTTGCTTCCCAGGTCCTTGTTGAGGGGGTCCACCTTTTTGCTGGGGAGGGCCACCCTGTTTGGCGCCTTGACCTGGTGGTCCTTGACCTGGTTTGGGGGCCTGTTGCCCTGGGGGTCCTTGGCCTGGTGGACCCTGTCCTTGCCTGGGGGCCTGCCCAGGGGGTCCTTGGCCAGGAGGACCCTGACCTGATTTGGGTCCCTGGCCTGGTGGTCCCTGACCTTGCCTGGGTCCCTGCCCAGGGGGTCCTTGACCAGGAGGACCCTGGCCTGGTTTGGGCCCCTGGCCTGGTGGTCCCTGACCTTGCCTGGGTCCCTGCCCAGGGGGTCCTTGCCCTGGCTTTGGCCCCTGTCCAGGAGGGCCTTGACCCTGTTTCTGAGGTCCACCCTGTTGCGGTCCCTTGGGACCTGGCCCTTGCTGAGGGCCCTTGCCTGGTGGCTTTCCTCCCTGTTTGGACTCGGGTGTTGCAGATGCATCTCCCTCCTCCTCGTCCCCAAACAGTCCAAACTTGGGGATGTTGACATTATCGCCCATGGAGGATATGGAGGAGGAGACAGAGGAGGTCATAGATGACACGGCACTGAGGGGGTTGGCCCCGCTGAGGAAGCTGGAGCCAAACATGCCGGATGACTTGGTCTCTGGGTCTTTTGGCTCCTGCCGGAATCTGGATTCAAAAAGGCTGAGGGACGAGGGGCTGCGGCCCGGCGTGGGCTTGCCAGGTGGACCCTGGTTGAAGGCGTCTACAGTGCGACTCTTACTGAGACCTGTAGGGCCCCTGGAGGCCCCTACCTGCTGGGGACGCTGATGGGTATCAGATTCTGATGGTCTGGAAAAGAGAAAAACAGAAATTGTTTTTGTTAGCAATGCTTTTACTGCTATTGTTGATGTGTGTATACTCTCAGCTGACACAGTGCCAAAATAAACAACAGACCCAACTGTTAATGAGAGTTTAGGAACAGATGGTTCTGAAATATATTGTACCTCCTTTACCTAGCTTATCTCTTAATTTGTTTGGTGGTGATCAACTGACATTCAACTCAGGAAGACTATAACCAAAATAGCTCTCTCTACTGAATTATTCATAGAATTAGAAGACTCAAAACAAACACCCATGCTGTCTGAAATAATACTAAGATTAAAGGTCCCATATTGTAAAAGTGAGATTTCCACGTCTTTTTTTTATTATAAAGCAGGTCGAGGTGCTATATAAATATTGTGAAAGTATCAAAACGCTCAATCCACGGAGAAATGCACACAGCCCGTATTTAGAAACTGTGCCTTTAAACAAGCCGTCGGGACTTCTGTGTAGTTGCGATGTCACCACCATATATATAGGTAGAAAGAGCCGCTACAGTCACTCCCCAGCTTCAGTGACGGTGCAGAGTAGGGCTGCACGATTCTGGTCAAAATGAGAATCACAATTTTTTCCACACAAAATTGAGATCACGATTTTCTCCCACAATTCTCCCACCAATTTTTAAAGAAAAATCTTTATTGCAGTCCATATTGTCTTCATGGAGACAGTACAAATCACAATCTTATTTCAATGAATCATGCAGTCCTGATTCAGTAGGTCATCAGCGTTTTCCTGAAAGTTTGTGGAAGACTTAGGTGCACGTATTTGGTGGTGGAGTTTGGGGGTGCTCCCAAGAACATTTTATGTTTTCCATTTAAAATTATGCAATTTCACATAAATTTTTGGTCCATTATTATTATTATTATGAGCACTCATTCGAAATATGCAACTCCCCAAAGCAAATATGGCCGAATCTCAGAAATGAGATTGTGTGTACATCCCTGAATCGAGATCACGATCTTTGAACAATTAATCGTGCAGCCCTAGTGCAGAGACACCGGGAGCACAGATGCGAAAGACCTGATAACACTGACCAATCAGAGCAGACTGGGCTTTTTCAGAAGCGGGGCTTAAAGAGACAGGCGCTAAAACGTAGCATTTCAGACAGAGGGTGAATACAGGTCTATTCAAACAGACAGCATGACAAAAATAATGTGGTTTTTTTAGCATAAAATCATGTAAACATGGTCTAGTAGAAACCCAAAATACAAGTATGAACCTAGAAATTAGCATAATATCATATGGGACCTTTAACAAAGTATCAAGATATGTAGTATTTTTCAATGCATCTGCTATTTTGCCTCCACTGTAGCCTCATTGTGCTAAATTAAGACCACAGAACTAGCTCTTTGTTAATCTCGGGCCCTTTCAACACATCAGTGAACACAGAATGTGTAGCTAGCAGCCCTGGGGTAAAGCTGACAGGAAAGTGAATACCGCTGAATGACACGGAGTGTAGATCATTGAGATAGAAAGGCAAGTGCTCGCCTCCATGGGGGTAAGCTGAGACATCTTTGTTAGCTCAGGCTGAGAGGCAACATACACAACCTACACACACTTATAAACACAAGCGTCTACAAGATCCTTAGAGGAATGCATCAATGAACTAATGGGCTAATGTTTTGTTATTGTATGATGATGATGTGTGTATGCAGCATCCAGACCTAGTGGTTTCTGTTTGAAAGTCCCTGGTGCTTCTGCCTTTATGTCTGTCTGAGATAAATTACATTACCAGGCAATAAAGTTTAATGCTGTAATGAATACAGCATTTGATTATTTTTACAGTGAGCAGAGTTTGGAGTAATACAGTCTGTTGGACAAAACAAACATTGTGAAGGTTTTCAATTTGGGCTCTGGGTAATTGTGATGGGATTTCTTACTATTTTTTAGAATGTTTACAAACCAAACAATCAATCGATCCATAATGATAATAATCATGAGTTACAGTTTTATA
>JAOVVB010172831.1:0-11399 GCA_028570985.1 Heterobranchus longifilis | reverse complement strand
GGAAAAAAAAAAAAAAAAAAAAAAAAAACCTTCCGGTTGAGGGCGTCCTGAGAGTGTGAAGTGAAGACGATAACTAATTCACCATAACCGAAGTCAGTGAGCACACACGAACACAACGAGCAGGAACAAGTGAATGAGGGAGAGGAGAGAGACGGTTTAACGGAGAAAGATATATTGAGAGAGAAGGAGGGAGAGAGAGAGAGCGTAAGAGGTTCTAGAGATCTCTGAGGGGTTTGGGGCCATTGAAATTCCTCAGCAGTTATTACACGCTCTTGTGGCTGAAGCCTAAAGCCCCCCCCCCCCACCTTTTAACTGAGCCCCGAGAGACAGACCATCAATCAGACTCTTCCTCTCTCCGTCTCCTTTTGGTGTGTGTGTGTGTGTCTCAATTTCTCTCACTGGATGATGCTCCTTCTCACACACACACTTTTTCACGGACACCCATACTTCATCTGCCTATTTTTTTTTCTCTTCTCATTGTCACTTTTTCTGTTTCTCTCACATACACCCCCCCCCCAACCCCCCCAACTGCAGAAACTATTTTGGGCCCGGGAATCCTCAGTGATGCTGAAGACAACTGCAGAATAACTGGGTCAGTTTACATAACAGGACAAACTGAGGGTGATTCCACATCGCGGGCTTGGCTGGTAAATAAAATTCAGATTACATGTTTCAGAAATGTGCCAGATTTTGGGATGATTGCCTCATAATTAGCTCCATTATATGCACATAGACAAACTAATTAGTGTGTCCCTCCTCCTCCCAAAAAACGTCCCCATAGCTCGTTTGTACAGGGAGCTTATTAGGACCTGTAGTTAAGTTTTGAAGTTAAGCGCCCTCTAGTGGTCGTGTATTGACTTTTTAGTTTTTGTGAGGTGTCTCCCTCTAGTATTCGTTGATGTGATGATGCCAAAAAGCCGGAAGTAATGTGACAGGGTATTTTGAAGCTATAGTAACGATATGAAACTAGACAATCCATTGGTACAACCATGTTGTGCTAGCTTGTCGGGAACAGGGCTGAATAACGCTCCAAATTTAGGCTACATTTTGGCGAGGAAACTGCCATGGTCATTTTCCACCTCAAGATATCTGAATGAAAATGGGCTCTATGGGTACCCACAAGTCTTCCCTTTATGCATACTGCAGTCCATAAACATTACATAAAGACTTCTCTGTATAAATGACCTGTAGTGACCTCTAGGATAATCACAGCCTCATGAAACTTTACAAACACAAACTAGATACCGAGGACATTCAGAGGATGTATAACTGTCCTATGTATATTGACAATGAGGGAGTTTCTGAGCAATTTCCAGAACAGAAGTGCTCACCATCCAATCGCCAAAAAATGCAATTCTTGCAGAAGTCTCCAAATGTCAAAAGTTTTTAAACCAAATCACAGCATGGATTTTTCATAATGTCATAATGTGGTATTTTGGAGGAATCTTTGACCATCTTTATCAATTCTCGAGTGGTCAAAGATTGTTAAATTGTGCATCAAATCTGTGTAACAAATGGTATCAACCCTAAGATTGATTTACTTATGACTCATGGTCACCATACACATGTTTCATGTTATAAAACCTTACACACTCTGAACCTTCAAAATGCAATATGCGCCTAATCAGAACACGTTTTATTACAGATTTATGACTAGAAATGTGTGACACAGCTGAGGTACTGCTGAGCTGCACTTCTGTGTGGCCACCTGCTATCTCCCGCTAAACATCCGCTAGTTTATTGTTTGAGATCCCCTAATGCTGACACTGCTGACGTCTGACAGCAGGAATGCAAAGTCCTTCCTTTCACTGGTACCGTTTTATGGCAATTTGGGTGCATCATAAAGTTGAAATAAACCTCACAGAAAGAAAATAGGTTAAGAATATGTTTTTTGAAGTGATGTGGTGGGAGAGCTGCAGTGATGCACAGCATCGTGATATGTGATCAGTTTTGTCATAAAGGTGCAGACAAAGTTAGAGGTCCCTGATGAGTGTCACAGTGCTGAATGGCGGGGATAGAAATATAAATCACAAAGAGAAGAATTGGAAAAATAAACGGAAATAAACTGGAATGCTGACAAGACAGACTCAGTGGCAGTAAGATTGACTACAGTGAGTTCACAATAACATGGTGTCTCGCTGCTGATAAAAAGCATAACATCAGTCGCCTTCCAAAAACCTCAAGGCGAAAAAAAAAAAAAAAAAAAACCCAGTCCCATGGATAATTAATTCAGCAGAAAAAAAATTGCAGTAAATTTGAAATCTTTTGAATATATTCATTTCTCCCTTCAGCTTTCTTTCTTTTTTTTTTAAGACTAAAGGTTCTTTGTTGTTGTTTTTGCAGCTCTGTTTCGCCCAGAATGGGGATCGGTCCCGTTGAAATGACAAACCTGTTTGTTTGCTGCTATTTGAAGTTAGTTATCTTGAGGAAATGCATTTACACATCAAGCCAGGATTCAAAGGCTCGTGGTCATATGGGACGATGAAGGCATGAAGACGAGCCTGCACCCATTTGAAGAGCGGCTTACTCTTTCTTTAAAGTGTCTTTAAAACGTTTCAATATGGAGGTCGACAAGAATAAATAATAACTGCTAACAATCTGTGCCTTTAAGTGACTGAAGTAATTGTTCTAATTCAGATGAATTCTCTACACCTGCTGATTATTTATGTATACATAAGCATTAAAGTACTCCTCCTCCATGTTTTGCTCCGTCCATGATTAATATTTTGTTTAACATGGTTTTCCCACAAAAAAAAGTTAAAAAAAATTTAAAAAATCTGACCAATATTATTTGACCAAGGGGGAAATGCTCCAAATTCACAAATCATCAACAGATTCACTCCCGCCTCTCGCAGTACAATCGGTATTACAGTACAAACACTGGTTCCCAACCTCGGGGTCGGGACCCCTACTAGGAGTCGCCAAAGCTTCACGGGGGGGTCGCGAGGTCTTCTTGATTTTAAGGGGTGTAAGGACTATATGTTAGCATTTCATTCACTTCTGTGAATAAAACTGAATTAAAGTGTTATTTTTAAAGTTTGGATTATTATTCAAGATATAGACTCATTAAACATTATATTCACAGGAAATAATCTGCTCAAATTCATCCAAATGTTTCGGTTTACACAAACGTCCTGCAGTTATTGACTACAGTACATGGGTTAAATGTTCAGTTTATCAGTTGTTTTCTACTGTTACTGTTCTGCATTGAATATAATATGAAATATTGATAAAATATGCCACTAAAGCTGGAGATATATTTGCTGTTTAACCACCCGTTCACGTAGACATTGCGTTCATTTCTGAGGACGTACACAATGAACGGATGACGCAGGGTACGTGAGGCAGCATCATGCGTTTGCGTAGTTAAAAGCAAGAATATCTCCGGCTTTAGTCAGGGGTCGTCAGTTTACTCACTGACAGAAAAGGGGTCCCTGAAGGGAAAAAGGTCGGGAACCACTGATGTACAAAATGGGCCGGGGCTAGCTGGTTAGCATGCTAATTTCACAAGATGTTCAGGGTTTTTCCTCAGATCAGAATGAGGCGGAGGTGGTACCACATCTGCACACATGTGCATGTGTACCGTGCCTTCAGCTGACACAAGCAAACACACAACATATTTTTCAAGATCATTAAACTAAAATCTCATTACTTTTTAACTGCCTGCCATGCTTGAAGACACCCATCAGAGTTTTGTGGAGAGCTGGAGGTGGGACGATATTTGACGGAGGTGGTCGCATAGTAATTCTCTATGCAGGAAAAACCCTCATATCTCTGTCTCTGACATAACATCATAACTGTTAATGCTTCATTCATGTTTTAATGTTTTAAACTAAAAACATGGCCATATCTTAGACATTTCCCCTTTAATGCACGATGAAAAAACCCTGAAAACAACCACAGCTCATTAACAGAAAGGAGTTCAATGTCTTCTGTGAATGAGAAACATAAAAATCTATAGATGTTTTCAATGCGAGTGAAAAAAACATTCTGCACGAGGACTGTTTTGCTGCAATATCCTGAGCTTCCTGTATACAGTTTTATCACCGCAAAGTTCCCAAGTGAAGTTAAAAAAAAAGGGGCATTTGTGATGTGACTGCACTTTTAAGTCTAAATTGGGCTTCTCATCTCTAAAAGTCAACGTTAAGTCAACTTTAATGGCACGGCAAGTCTTCAGAGAGCCTTTCATTTTACAGACTGCGAGAGACAGAGGAGAGGTGAGAGAAATAAAGACACAAAGAGAGAGATCCTTTGTCTTTTTCATTTCCAGCCTGTTGCATCACGGTTTCCCAAGGGATTCTTTTTTATCTCTGGTCTCTACTTGAGAAGTCAGTCAGTAATCGGTGAGCACTGAAGGTCCTTTCCAGGCTATGATAACGTCTTTCGACCGACTGTGCCAAATTGCATAAGAGTGTATTTTAGATATTTTAAGAGGTCATGAAGTCTTGTTCATGTGAAACTGCAATGGATGGAACATTTCATGTCACGATAGAGCAGCCTGTCCTCCAGAAAATGTCCCCAAAGGTCCTTTGTTACTTATTACGACCTGTAGTTAGGTTTTAAAGTTAAATGCCCTCGAGTGCACTGGTTCCCAACCTGGAGGCCCCGACCCCTACTCGGGGTCGCCAAAACTCCATGGGGGGGTCACGAGGCATTCTTGATTTTAAAGGGGTGTAATGTGTTCAGACCAGACGCAAATAAAATAATCTACTCGCTTAATTCGCATGAGGTTGGACGCTGGAATCTTTTGTTTTAACTCAAGCAAAGGAGTGTCAATTGCATCATTGCACTGCATAATTTGGGTCATTCTCATAATTCTCATCATTCATGCTACGTCATTTGCATCATTCGCGTCACCCGACCGGAACTCATTTAATCGCGTCTTTACATTGACTTTATATGTAATTCTTTGGTGCAAATTGTTTTATTTGCGTCTGGTGTGTACACGACATGAGACCATTTTTGAAAAAGCATATACAGTCGGACCATATCTCTGCACAGACCGGGGTTTGTGTCCCGGCTGAAAATAAAATTAAACAGTGTTTTTTTTTATTTTTTAAGTGACCGTAACAACCGGAAGTACGTGACATCAGCGTCATGCACGGAAGTGATTTAATGTCTCAAATTTCATGATTTTAACCCAAACCACAACCTCTTTTCTAACCTGACCAAGTTGTTTTGTTGCCTAAACCTAAACCTAAACCTAAACCTACCGCCACAACGGCATGTTTAACAGCATGTTTAAAACCGCGAACGATAACGTTTAGGTATGAGGGTGGAAAAACGCTCATATGGGTCGTATTTACTTGGGTCATTTAAAGTTTGTTGTAGTGATCTGTATGTATGTATGTATGTACTGTTTTTATTATTATTAGTAGTAGTAGTAGTATTATTTATTTATTTAAACAATGCATTTATTGATTATTATTTTTTTAAACAAATGAAAAAAGTATTACAAGAAAATACAAAAAAAGTGACAAAAACCACCTTAAAAAATAAATAAAATAAAATAAAAAATCTTAAACAAAAAAACACCAGCATAAATTAAACACAACACAAAAACAACTGCCTTTTACAACGGTCTGATCTAATAGAATAAAACATATCGTCACTGTTGGGCAGAAACCTCGTACCTCCATATTTCGTCTTTTTTTATTTATTTCATAAATCAAATATTTAACCAGTAAAAAGTATTAAAAAGACTGACTTTGTCTGAGGTAAGTAGTTCAATAAAATGTTTTCAAATTAGCCTTTTTTTCATTTCCTGAAAAGGAACAGTTTTGGACAGACTTTAAGCCACTGGCCAATACTCGGCCTGTTCTTTTCCAGATGAGAGCTATCAAGCATTTTGCCTGTAATGAGCACATAAAGTATCTGTGAGGCTTCGTGCATTCTTCTTTATATGGTGATTGGTACAACCCCAGCATAAACACTTTGGGATGAAGGGTATGTAATCTAAATGGTGAGATAAAAGCTTTAATAGTGCTTTATGAACCATGCTTTATGAATTAGCGGAAACCACTTAACTTCCTCTCAGACATTATTTTGTTGAATGTTTCAGGCAGCTAAAGTGACAACTTGTCTTTTCATGGTTGCACATTGCTCCTGCACTCTCATCTGAAAACATAAAAGTTGTTTCTGCATGTTTAAGCACGTTTGCATCAAAAATCACTTTCCAAAACATGATATAGTTCTTAGATCATGTGTGTGCCACCGACAGGGAGCAATCATTTTTCTCAGCCTGTCCTCCAGAGGAAAAACGACAGCAGTTGGATGTTTTTTCCTCCTCTGTAATTACGACCCATATGAGCGTTTACTGAAATAGCGCCCCTCGCAGTCAGAGTAATTACGACCCATATTGACGTTTTATTGTTTGGCGTCACCATGCCGTGTTATGGCACCAAAATGCTTTTTTTTAGTAAAACACTCGTATGGGTCGTATTAGAGAGTAGGAACAAACACTTATGGTTGTATGGTTTGGAGGACTTGCATTTTTCTGTTCTTTTTTTCCTCTGTCCTCAGTTGTATTTGTGGTATTTGTGGGTAAGAAGGATTGCGTTTACACCTGCCTAAGATCTGAACACAATGTGAGCCAGACTACCTCCAGATGTGGTCGTGCAGATGCATTAACATGCATTTTTACCTTATCCAGATAACATATCGGGATACAGGTCACATTTTAATACCAGGTATAAATGGGGTCTTGGAGACCAACCCATCTTTAGCATGAGCACAGGTCTAATCAGCCACAACACTGCAGTGAAAAACACCTGCGTGGTTGTGCAGGGCTTTGTAACTCAAGTATCTTTTCATCAAAACCCAGACCTTGACTCATTTGGAAAAGTGTATTTCAATTGATTTAGTGGCAGTTGCTCTGCAACCATTTTTAGCAACAAGTCCTCTAAACCATACGACAACATATGTTGTTTGCTCCTACCCTTAATACAACCCACAGGTGTGTTTACTAAATTAACGCACCTCGCGATGGCAGGAAATATGACCCACTCGTTTCCTCATAACTAAACGTAACAGCTGCAGTTTTTAACACTTTAACATTGTAAATCGGTCGAAGTTTGGTTATAAGTTTAGGCAGTCAAACTTTAAGTTTAGAAAAAAAAAATTGATTGGTTTAAAATCAGTCAATTTTTTACGTTTCTTAATTTCTGTGCAAAGGCCTGTTTGTTTGATCGATCCATCCTGAACAGACTTTCTCCATCTTAATACTACGGTATGGGACTTCCTGCTTTGCTCCCGTCATAATTACTACGGCCACTAGAGGGCGTCACCTGACAGTAAATATGGTTTGTAATTGCTGCTTGTACAAAGGACATATGGGGTTGTTTTTTTAGGGGGAGGACAGTCTCATTTGTAGACAGTTATGAGAAACTGTCGTTAGGGAATTACAGTTAAATATCTGCATGTTTATGTGTTGACGTCATGATCAGGGGAATTGATTAAGTCTGCATGTCATCTGTCCAGCTGTGCATGTGAGTTTTCATGCATATCTGTGAGAGTATTCATGTATTAATGTGATGCCCACATTGATTCTCAAGTCATTGTGAACATGCAGACAAACAAACCAACAGAGTGGCTAATCTACAAGCCGATATTAGTCAACATTATTTTCATGACGCCTCATTTGCTGCGCCGCTAAAATTTACATATAACTGAGGAGGGAATCTGATGTGCAAAACGCAAAGCAGCAGCATTTGATGCGTGTAGTCATTACATGCCAGCACTTGAATAAACAAAATTCTGTGGTAAATGTCACCACATTTACATATTAATTAGGGGGAATATATCTAGCAAGCAAGCAAAGTTTATTTATATCGCACCTTTCACAGACACCACTGAGACAAACAATGAGGTAGGTCAAAGATCTCTCTCTCTCCTCCACCTCCGCTCTGTTTTAGTACGCCGACTACAGCGGCGATATCCTCGCTGCTGAAGATACAGCTCAGTGACACGTGCATCTCGGCCAATAATTTGGTTGTTTTTGCTATTTTTCTATAGATACATAATTGCAATTAACCATGTGGCAAAGTATAAATGTTGCCTTTGCACCAACAGAAAAATAATCGGCAACTATTTTGATAATCGACTAATCGTTAAAGTAACTTTTCATGCAAAAATGGCAGAATCTTTGGATTCTGGACTGACAAAACAAGACATTTAAAGACATCACCTTGGACTCTGAGAACTGGGACGGACATGTTTCACTATTTTTCTGACATTTTATAGATCAAATGACTAATCGGATAATCGAGGAAATAATCGGCAGATTAATCGATAATGAAAATAACCAACACAGTGAAACACAACAATGACAGAGAAAAACAGACAAATTAAATGTTCAGACCGGGAGCTACAGGTCCTGACCATCGAGGTGCAGAGGAACAAACTTCAGGCAAGGAATTCAAACGTGACAGAGATTTAATATCCCAGCTGCTTTTTTCAAATGCACACCTTCAGATTGTAAAAGCTGACGGCGTGATTCGAAGCGGAGGACACCTCGTGCAAATACGCTCAGTTACCACAAATTCTCTGAAGATGCTAACGCTGAATTAACACAGCCAGCTGAGATAGCAGCAGCGATTCAATTAATTCCCGATGAGAACAGCAGTAGAGTGAAGTCCGCTGACGGCGGCGAAAGCGTCCAGATGTTCACCGCTCGCCTCGGGGAGAGCGGCAGCCAATGAGAGGGCAGACTCGCAAACGTGCCTCCAATATATTCTCCCATGTATACACACGAGGGCTGGCCACTCTGAGTCGATTAATCAACTAATTGACCACAGGGGGGGGAAATATCCCACCCACAAATCACACCCAGGCTGCAGTTCACCTTTAGTGGGTGCTTTGAGAATTACAAGGTCTTATTTGTGCAGGTTTAGCAGCTGCGAAATCTGCACAATCCTTTTGTGAATTTGTTCCACAGGGTGTTGTAGGCTGTACAGATTGTAAAGTCATTCGTGATTTTCGGCTATATAAATAAAATTGACTTGGCTTGATATGTAATTAACAGGTACATGTGCTTTTATACAAAGTGAGACAGCCGGTGCTGCAGAAATACAAACAGACACATCCCACTTTATTCAGACAAACAGGTCATCATGACATTCCTACAAACCTCACACTGACATCAATCTAATCACAGCCAGCCTTTTTAAACACTCCATCCATGCGCACTGTTGCCTAGCAACGCTTTGATTGGCAATTAAGTATTACATCTGCCCACGGCAACAGAAGGAGGGACGTCTCATTAAAACCCAGACAATAGTCTTATTTGTCCCATTGATGAAAGAGCTGCACAACCTGACAGCGATTACTGCCCCTCCTCACGTACAGCGCTGAACGCCAGCAGTTTGGCGGTTTCAGAAGTCCTCGTGATCAGAGGAAATGTGAAAATGAAAAGAAAGTAGCGAGACATTGTTTTGTCAAGGAGGGCCTTGTATCCTGTTCTTGTGAGGAAAATGAGGACAACTCAGATTTTGCGCCTGAAGACGAGGCATAATGTGAGATCTCATTTTAACTTCTGCGGATGGCTGTCGCTTTCTCTCTTTCATCTCTCATGTTCCACACACACACGCACACGCACACACACACACACACACACACACACACTGTCATGTAATATGGCCTGCAATAGGCCCGTAGACAGCCAGTCAGGCTATTATTTGTAGATTTCTGTGGATGTTATTTGAAGGACTTGTGGTCCTTCTGATGTGGTTATGCCTCCTCAGATAATTCAATCTTGTGATACAGTCAGTTTAGCAAAAGCAGCCCTTCAGTGACCTGAAAACACCCTGTTGTCCAAGCAAAATGCAGCCTATTTGATACATCAAGAATTTTGACTCAGCTTGACACATGCTCCTCTTTTCTACACGAGGGAATTGGTTTTGGTTGGGTGCAAGTCCCTTAGATAGATGCCGTTTGTTGTTGTTGTTATTCTGGCAAAAACAACTGCTGATTGAATTCTTGGCCAATGAGGGTAGCAGAAGTAGGAAAGTTTTCTTGGTCCTGTGGAGCTGAATTAATGGAGCGTGCCCACTAAACTCTGCCAGAGTTATGGACTTCATCTCCCACCGGGGCCATACATGCTACAAATGTATGCACACACGCTTTGGACAAACATATCAACCAAATGGCAATTGTTATGCTTCTGGCATCTGCCAGGCCGAGCAGCCAAAAGCAGTGGGTTAGTTTGCAATACACATACACTAACATTTCCACACTATGTCCCTCCTACGTCCTTCTGTGAATGAAAGATATTCAGACCACACAATCTTAAGGAGGAGTGAGACGCCATAATATTATATTGTGTTTTTTTGTGTGTTTTATGCAATTGTATTACTGTTTTTCTCCATTGTATAGAAAACTACAGCTATGCACACAATTTTGAAAACGTGAAGCTCATGCATCAACAGTAAACCTCCAGACTGCATAACTCTAAGCACAAATCCATTTTCACTCAGATAGAAATTTAAAAATCACATTTTTGCAAAACTCTGGCCACAAATCTCATCATTTATCACAATTTGTTCAACTGGAAAACACTGGACTGAGAAAAACTAACAAAACTGGAAGATAACTACGAAAGAGGTGTCAATGAACTTTGTTTTGATGTGAAGAAAAAAACAAATTAAGTTAAATTCTCATTCTCTTTGACATATTAAATGTGAAAAAGAAAGAAGAGAGGGTATAATTTACTATCGTTTTTATTCAAGTGTTATAATATATGCCTGTCTTGTTTGTTGCAGCACCTCTGTTATAGTTGTCTCTCTCTCTCTCTTTCTCTCTCTCTCTCTCTCTCTCTCTCTCTCTCTCTCGATGATTTGCTCTCTGAATAAATATTTGAGAAGAACACAAGCAAACAATGTTGAAGAACAAGGAAGCATCAACACAATGCATTTGAGAATAAATCGCTTTTAAGATTATATTTCTATTTAACATACTCGGAGAGTTTTCTGATCTGACCCTCAGAGGGAGACTGATCCAAGATCTGGGAGCCAGCACGGTGCAAAGACCACAACTTTAGCTTTGTTGTTATTTAACTGCAGAAAACTATGAGACATCCAGTCACTACTCTCCTTAAGACAATCATGTAAAATGTAGAAAGTTCACCAGGTTTCACAGAGAGGTACAGCCGGACATCGTCAGCATATCAATGATACGAGACGCAGCCAAACTGACGGATAATGTTCCCTAAATGTAAGCGGGAGAATAAAACACATGATGAGGTACCGCAGATATACATCGTCATTGCTTCTGCCGTCTGTCAGCCGTTATCTCATTCGACTCGCTTTGAAAGGTCAGCGCAACTAGGTCAAAGTTGAAATGATTTAAACTTTGAGTGCAGCACATGGCGGCAGTCCTGAGCGGTGCACCCTGGTAAGGGTATT
>JAOVVB010172793.1:0-11400 GCA_028570985.1 Heterobranchus longifilis | reverse complement strand
GTTAGTTGGTGTGAGAGAAGAGGATGCAGAGGATAGGGTTAGATGGAGGCAGATGATTCGCTGTGGCGACCCCTGAACGGGAACAGCCGAAAGACAAAGAAGAAGAAGAAGTCGTCCTTTTTTGCTATAGACTTGACCGTCTGCACAACTAGAGCGCATAAACCAGCTTTCATCATTGTACTCTGTACATTCACGCAGAATATCCTTAAAAAACCTCTTAACATAATTGTACTTTTTTTGGTCTTTGTGCAATTTTCAATTGCAAAGTCACTCTGAATAACGGCGTCTGCCAAATGATAAACATTAAACAAAAATTATTATTGATTATCTTATTCTTTTTTTTTTTTTTTCCATAGTTGCCTTCAACCCTCATCGTTTAGGATTCGACGTGCAGAAATGATAAATGACCTTGTCGGAATCAGGAATGCTGTTGAAAACTGAAATTACAGTTCAGCGCAAAAACCTGTCATACGGTAGAATTCATTCGTCTTCATTAAGTGCTTTATCCTGGTCATGATCACAGCGGAGCTGGAGTATAGCCGAGAAGAAAAAGAACTGGATGAGAGATATTGAATGGGATGGCAGGTCATTGCTGGGCACCACACACACACACAAACATACACACACAGGTGTTTTTGACTTGATTCAGTCCACTATACCTACCAGCATGTTTTTGCAGAGCAATGAACATAGAACCATAGGTCAAGAAGGCCACCTGGTATATAACTCTCCTGATATAAATACTAGTAACCTTGGAGTCAATCCTGAACATATCAAGTGAAAAAATATACAGTAGATGCTGGATAGACTCGAGTACTGTTAGAATTATAACATTAGAATTAGATTTTTTTTGCCATGGTGACTTTCAATATAATTCTATAACAGTAATGTTAATTGTCTGATTTGTATAGCATGGCAGATATATTTCTTAGTAATATTTTTTCTTTTTTTTGCCCATCTACTGCTCCTCACTCGGTAATGCTCCACATGTCCGTAAAGAAGTAGAAGAAGCGATATGCTTGCAAAATGCGAGTATTTGTGGAAGATGGAAGTTTTTAAAATACTGTGCGAAGGTCTTTAAAACACACCTCATTTGCTCATATTTGCTGAGTGGTTGGAACAGACGAGAGGGGAAATGAGATCGCTGCTGAAGTTGTTACATAAACAACCCATTTTTTAAAATGGCATCTTTAGGCACTTCCCAGTAAATTTGGCCCTATATTCTTTAATCTACATAATTTAATCTAATTAAATCAAGAATTTCGCGCAGTGCTGTATTTTAAAAGAATTCATCAATTTCAGACCACGTCTTGTCTGTTAATTTATCTAAATAATTTAACGTCAGTTTCAGAATCGAAAACTAATCAACAAAAGATTGGTTCAACAAAAGATTAATTCAATTGCATAATATTCACTAATGTTTACATACAAGGTAAAAATCACATCTGGATGACTAAGAACCTGCTGACGTTTTGTCGTCGGCACAAACATGATGTTCTACATTGGAAACCTTAGAGCATCAGAAGATTTTGATTATAATAATGATTATTAGTCTGCATTAGATGCACTACTGTAGCTTACTCGCTTTACTTTTCTCTTAGGTTAGGTAATGAAGCATTTGTTCACTCTGGGTAAAACGTTATTTTAAATACATTAGTAATATTAAGCATTATTAGTATTATTAATAGTATTAATGCTTAAGTATTAAGCATTAAGGTTAATTTAAGGTAAGCCCATGATACAGGTCAGTCTGTCCTCTTTGGGACGTTAGTTACTCTGTGCAGAGATCATATTTCTCCAAGTTTAGCTTCCCATCTATGACTCATTTAATAACCCAGAACAAAGCCGTATTTGTCTCTAATAAACTTAATAAACAGGGTTCCCTTGATAACAAAGCTGTAAGCTCTACACACGACCCTCCCAATCTGCACTTTGTTGCAATGCTGTAGGAGAATAAATATTATTTAATTTAAGCTGCATTTATTCTAGCTGCATTTACTACAATGTAAATATAAGTGAAGTAAACCAGAGGAGAACGTATAATATAAAATATTACGTTTCCCCTCCCGCCTTCCTGCCTTTCTTCAGTCGAGTTTCCTTCAGCGATGTCAGAGCGGTATTGCTTTTTTATTTACTTCTTGTGTGTACGTGGGTGGATGTTTCCTTATCCTTTGCCAATTTTTTTTGTTCGCTTACAGAAGAATTACTGGGTTTTGAATAAGGAAACCTTCCTTGTGTGTGTGTGTGTGTGTGTGTGTGTGTGTGTTCAGAACAAGGTCTCACACATTCTCTACTTATGGAAAATGTCAACGGATTAGGGGTCAAATGTAGAACTAAGCATTGCCTCAAAACAACTGGCATTTTAGGACAAGTACAATAACTTAAAGTTAATAATAGCAGTGTGTGCCTGATTCATTTGAACTCCTTGGAGCAACGCATTTCAATGGAACCTTTATAAACTCTGTGACTCGTGAGATGATGCGTCAGGGAAATGTGAAGTAACTACCATCTTGGCTACACTGGCATTACAAGCCATAACGCACAACTCACTATGACTCTTTCAGGCTGTGTTCGTAAGCGAGTCGTACCCGGCGCTGTACGCTCACCTCCGCTCGCTCTGAAGGTGCACTTTTTCGAGATGACTAACATGCCTGAGTCATGCCGGATTGTTCCTAGCAACAAAATCACTTTTTTTTTAGACGGACATTCCATCATCACAGTAGAGATTAAATAAACAAACTGGAAAAAAAACAAGCCGTATTCTCTGGAGCTCGGCGAACCTCTTCTGATTCAGATAAGATAAAGGGAAAAGAGCAATTTCTCATGATGGATGAGGATCCAGTGGAGGAACGCATGTACAGCCTGCTCAAATCTGATTCAAATATGTACTGAAATATATATATATATAATTATTCACATACTTTTACCTCTTCGTAAACAGACATTGAGACAGGCTCACTGCTCTGAGAAGTGTTATGCGTAATCTTTCCACCTGCAGCTGTTTCGCTCTATAATAAATCATAAATCTCTGCCAGGCCTGGGGTGTGTTGACATTCTTACTATATACACAGTATATCTATCTATATTGCCCACATAGTTTTTTTTTTTATTTGTTTGTAAAACAAAAAATGGTACAGTCAAAAAGTTATATGTTGTTGTTCCTCTCAGATTGTATTTGCCTAAAAGAAAGATGCACTACAAACAGATGTATTTCTTTTAAATATGTTTTTACACAAAAAAAAAAAAACACAGCTTGTTAAGGTTACCATTATGACATAATATATTATATAACTATATAATTATATATAACTAAAGAAGTTATTAGCCACTTTTTTTGCCACGTCAAATCCCTTCGCAATTTGGCATCCACAACAGATCTTGAGATCATAAGGGCCGGGTTTGGTGGCGATGGTATAATTTGCCTAGGAGGAGTATATCAAAATCCACTGCCTGTGTTTCGCAAACGACCCAAAATAACTGAACAAACTTTTGAACACGACTAGGGCGGTTCCGACACGACTCCCCAAGACCTCTGGGAGTGTTTGTGCTGCTTGCTCCACAAGGACATGGGAAGGGGATCCTTTGGGAGTTGTGGGTTGTATAGTGCGACCTCCATGGTTCAGAGCAGCTCATCCTATGGGTTCTCGATGGGATTGGTATCAGGGGAGTTTAAAAGCTGGGTCAGTGGCATCGGGGTCTTTGCATGCTAGGCCCCATGCATGGGTGGTTTGTGGCATTGACTTTTTTTTGACAATTTGTGCTGCATCGGGGCACAGTGTTATGGTTAGCCTTGCACCTCCAGGGTCCGGGTTCGATTTCCGGCCAGGCTCAAATCCCATCTCTGTGTGCATGGAGTTTGCATGTTCTCCCTGTGCTTGCTCTGGGTATTCCAGTTTCCTCCCACAGTCCCAAATTGCCCATAGTGTGTGAGTGTGTCAGTGTGTATGTGTGTGTGCCCTGCGATGGATTTGCACCCTCTTCAGGGTGTACCCCGCCTCGTGCCCTAAGCCTCATGGGATAGTCTCCAGGCCCCCCGCGACCCTGAATACAGGATAAAGCGGTATAGACAATGAGTGAGTGAGTGAGTGAGAGCTGCATCGGCTTTTCTGTGGGATCGGACCAGACGCTTGCCTTTGCTCCCTGCCGGCATGGGGTGTGCCTTTAGTGCTCATAATCCTGTCACTAATTTACTGTTCTAATGTTATAGCTGATCAGTGTATATAGATAATTTATTTCCTAGGTGTTGCAGTTTTTGGATGCTTTGTCTGTTTGTTCTGTACCTGTACCTGTATTTGTGTTACATATGATCCAGTTTACTCTCTAATTTCTACATTACGATGTTGTTTAACTTGAGTTTCATTCAGGATTAATAAAGATCAGTTGTATCGCATTGTATCAACAAAGAAAAATCAACAAACTGTGCTGGACACTGGGCCTTCGGTTCAGGACTTGAACAGAACTCAGACTGCCTCTCTGCAGAGTGTTCTAATGTGTGTAATATAATGATATGCTCCATTATTCTCCATCAGAATGAATAATGTATTACACATTTTTTTCCTCATCAGTTCTGTGTTACTAATTTAAGTACGGATCGCAGGCAGCTGCATTGCATAACCGTTTCAGACAAAGAGTTACGTCCGGTCAGGGTTTAGCAGAGGGTTTAGCTCATACTAAGCAACTTGCATATTATCAATTAGAATTAATATGAAAACTTATTTTAAATGAAACGATAAGAACGCTTTTTTTTAGCCCACTTTTTAATATGATCATGAACGTTGAGTAAGAAAAGAACTGCTTTGTTTTCATGAGATATCAGCAAAACCCATACAATCATAATCATAATATTATAACGTAAAGCACCTTACTGCTGTCGTACAACGGCTTGCCATTTATATTTTAAGAGGATTATCAGCGAGTCCAGCTTTCCCAGATTAAAAATGTCACAAGTAACCGGTCTAACACCCAGAACGTAATCCGTCCGCTGTGGGTTAGCTTCCACAGTCTAACATTTACAAGAAGCTGCAGAACCGATGACATTTCGTTTCACAGCTCGGAGTTTTATTAACTCTGGTCACTAATTCTCACTTGTGGTTGGCTTTGAAGCTGAAGGATTTTACCAGAATTGAAAAAGCTGTTTTCTCTTCAGTTAAGCTTTCTGGCTGTGTCGTATGTGTGTATGTGTGTGTGTGTGTGTGTGTGTGTGTGTGTGTGTGTGTGTGTGTGTGTGTGAGTCTGTGTATATCTATATATCTGTGGAGAAAGAGCTACAGGACGGCAATATTAAACAGTCCTTGAGATGGAGCAGACGTAGACGACGGGGATCGGTGGAAACCCCAGGAGGAGGACAGAATCAGAATGAGAAGCAGAGTCTCGTTCTTCCCGTCTCTCAGTCAAACACCCTCTGTGGGAAGGCTGTATCGGATATGCAGGGGTGAGGGATCAGGTTGGCGAAGGAGGTCCCGCTTTGAAACAGAACAGACAGAAGCTCTGTAGAGACGGGTCTGTAAGACGAAGCGATGGGAACTGGCTTGAGATGAACGTGTTCGAGGAGAGCATCTTCAAGTCACTAGGTTAAAGATCTGAGCTGTAGTTTGGCATGGAGTTTATGAATTTATGATGTTTGATTGTTCTACTGTATGACAAAAGTGTGAATGAAAGTAAATAAATCAGTCTGTGTATTTTATTACACTACTTAATGTCATTTTACGTGTTTATGGCTCAGCTGACGTCACTGATTCTGAAACTGAGAGTGTGCACTGCAGCACAGCACGGAAACGCTTAACAGCTTAACACTAATAAACAGCAAATACAGTATCTGATGTCCAGAGCACTGCCTGGGCACTTAAGGCTCACCAAAGGACAGCTCATCTGGTCCAATCCCACTAGAATGCTCTATAGTTGACTCAAAAGACAGAGGGCCCAAGAACACCAACTTCGTCTTCAAACTCACTAAATCGTGACCAAATTGAGCATCTATGGGACGCGCCAGACCAACAGGTCAGATTCACGGAGGCCCAATCCCGCAAACCCACTGTACCCAAAGGCTCCACTGCCAACGTCCTGGAGACCCACACCACCAGAGACCTTGCAGAGCCACATCCCTGAAGGGTCAGAGCTGGGATGGAAACCCAAAACTAGGTGGTTGTAATGTTAATGGTTTTTATTCTATGGATGATTGGTATATATGCATTATATAGAGAGTCTGTATCAACAACTCTACAAATGACTATCATGTATTTGTTATTTTTTCATGTGACCTCACATGTTTCATTTTATTGTCTATATGCATTTACTAATTACGTTTTATTTCACTTCAGTAATGCAGTATAGAGACATGTGGTCATCGCTTACTAGTCAATACGGAAAGATCTCAGCGTCTCATGCGTGCACGTTCATCAAAATGCGCCAATACAGGTATATCGTAGCATCTCGGGTGCTTGATGTAGCAAGACGTGGCCTCGATGTATTCCTGTGAGCTTGAAGCAAGCTTTCTTCGAGGCAGAAGCCTTTTCAGGGTACATACTATAACTCACGATGTACTGCACATTTACTGTATATTTCAACAAGGCAGAACGAATGGTACGTTTCAAGAGTGTGAGAGGAGGACGCAAACGCTTGCATGTGTCATGTAACGCAACATTAAACTTTATTGATTTAATTTCAATCTTATTTAGCTGTAAAGAACACAAAAAAATAAAGGTGGCAGGCCGGAGTGGGGTTTCAGAAAATAATATGCAAGCCTGTTCAACTCATGCAAAGTGATGGTGTTAATGAGCCATAAAAAACAAGAAGAAAAGAAAAGACTTTTTTCCCACCACGGTTTTGTGCAGTTGACTGTAGAATTGCCTTCAAGTCTGAAATATTTTCAGACCCAACAAACTATTTGGTTAAAAACAAATCGTTGCCGCCTGCCTGCGCTGTTATTTTTTGTTGCCATACTTGTCGACGAGTTTATGCCACCCCTAACCCTATCACATTGCACATTTACTTTCAGCTGGTTGGAGGTTATTCACGCCAGAGGGAGTGCTGTTGTACTGAATAACAGCGTGGTTGTGATGCGGTCGTAGGCATGAGGCGTAGCTGAAGAACTGATATTCAGTACAACAGCACAACCTCGAGTGCAGTATTGCTTTTATATAACAGTTCTACAAACTGCATTTATTATCGACATATTATGATGTGTTTGTTTATTGAATCGGTTATTTTGCTCCTTCAATACATATCCTTCCATGCCAGATGGAATTAGTACTTACCGGTACTCTGTAGACAAAAGGTGAGGAGAATAAACCATGGAGGTGGTGGACAGTCCTGAACAACTTGTGAGATTTACTTTATATTTCCACTTATTCCGCTAACTTGCAGGGTTAAATGCCTAATAACGTTAAATTTAAAGCTAGTGTGCTATGTAGGGTGTATAATCCCTTGATCAGGGGTTCAGCCTTGTGTTAGAAGCTTCAGAACGACTTTTAGAAGCAATTACTAATGAGACAAAGTGTCGTTTAAGATGTTGTAATGTTTTCTTGCTGAAAGACCTTCTGTGAATGGTTTTGTCTGCGGCTTTTAGCCGGCAGCTGCTCTCTGCTCTTCCCGTACTGACCTACTACTACTTTCACCCATGCTCTGTCTGACTATTATTGTAATTAACGATTGTTAAAACATCTGTGACTCTGAGTGATACATACAGTTAAACGACCCGGTGCTGTTATGCTCTGTACAGCGGTACCTCGGAGAACCTATTTAAATCCGTTCCGGAGGCGAGTTCTTAAGTCTTAAGGCAAAAATTCGTATTGTTCCCATAGGAAATAATGTAAATGCAGAAAATCTGTTCCAGCCACCCAACAAATTTTACCAATTTACCATGTAAATTAAATTAAATATAAAATAAATAAATATTAAATTTCACTTGACCCTAATTTATGATTCTTCTTGGCACAGACTGCTTTAAAAAGGAAACTAAGAGCGGCTCCCTTTTCTTCTTGCTACCGTCCTTGCTAACATTCTTGTTGCTATGTTTTGTCTAAATCCTGCAATACGCACAGCTTCAGTTCGGTTTGGCACGTTTCTGTCGCTCATATACCGAAAACGCTTCGCACGCCGAGGAAATTTGCTTGCAAAATTTCAGTCCTTAAGATGAAAATTCTAACGCCGAGGTGTTCGTATGCCGTACCACTGTATTATCACTCGAAATGCCTCCCATCCAATCGGATTACTTGGTCGGAACTAACGGTTGTATAATTTCTCTTTCAACACAGTGAATCTGTTCCACTTTGATTCAGGTTCCTCTCAACATGTGAGTTTTTTCTTACCACTTCCACATCCACATGTTTTTCTTATTTGAGGCCTATAGCTACATCTGGATTTCTGTCTGCTGATTAATCACAACACCTATTATTAAATATCCAAATAGAGCAAACATACATTGCTTGCTATTTAGTTTTATTCATACTTTTGTTAATTGCAACTCTCACTACTCGTTAGTACACTTCACTAATTATGACTTCCTCGTGCAGCCGGTTCGGGACTGATCACTAAGCATTACAGGCATTTAAGGCTTCAAAACAAACTTTATGTTTGTTTTCATGTCCAGTGTTTCGCTGCCAAAAATCTAAACACCACCTGCATCGTTCCGATAACAGGCCTACAACAGTTTATTTTATTTTCACAGCTGTAATTCACGTTATTATTACAGAGCCACGCCGTGTGCAGCAGGGACGCCCCTCAGCTCTCTCACACTCATCTACTCCGTCCTACTCAGCAGGAAGAGTGGGAAGATAAACATTCCTGTGTCAGGACAGCAGATACACGACACGGAGATACGAGCTGGAATTACATTAGCCACACATGCACACACACACACACACACACACACCCTCCCTTAATCATGGGAGAAGGTGGAGAAACTGCAGTTCACATGTGCACTATACAACATCATGAAGTACTGAAAACCTATACCTTAAAGCAAGTAGTAACGACAGCATGGGCGAGTTAACACCATAACTAACACCTCTTAGGGAATTCATTGACCTAATACAAGCATGGCACAGACCGGAAAGATTGCATGGCGTTCTGACTTCGGTTATCAGTGCAGTATGTCACGGTCAGAACATTTAGTATAAACACTGGATCCAGTTCCTCACACCACCACTTCATGATGAAAAGTCCTGCATGTGATAAATTTTGTGTTGCATTTTTAAGCCACCCAGCAGACACAATGACACCGTAGTAAGCGTGTGATAAGCGCCTGATTAAACATGGTAATACCTTGGTTTAATCTCATTGGACCTGGTGAGCACATGATCATATGCCTGGCTAGGAAACAAGTGACAACATGATGGGTGCATTCAGAACCTGACAGGATGTGCTAGGAAGTAATATGCACTTGAGAAACTTTTCCATTTTGACCTCGTTCCCGCTGCATTATTCTTCAATATTTTTTAGGATGAGGCCTTGATGCCTGGTGAATGGTGCAGAGTGTTTACTTATTTATTCATAACAGAATTTGCAATATAGTATCATCTCTGCACAATATGAAAATGCATTGAAAGCTTCCAGTGATGCCCTATAATTAAAAAATTCCACTTTGTACAGAAGCAAAAAAAAAAAGTCCTGGAGATTTCTTTTATCATTTTATTACAAGGAGCGGCGTTCAATTCAAATCGGGATTTATGATGAAATTTTTCGTGAATGAAGGCGTAAAACCGAATGACGATAAATGATGATCCCAAACCCACTGCAGTCGAAGAATCAGGGAGTGGAATGTCTGATCCTTGAAAATCGATGGATAACTTGTCGCCAACTTGTGGAAGAGACGCACCTGTCTGAGGGAACTGTACACACAATCATTCACCAACACCACTTCCACACTACAGGAACTCGGCTGAGAGTTATTGCCACACCCCCAGTATAGTCCTGACCTCACTACCAAGCCATTTTCGCATGTGTGGGCTGTTAAAGGAGTTCCTGGGAGGCTAGGGTTTGAGACGTGAAGCAGGCAGTCTGATAATGGTTCTGGCAATCTGAGAACACCTTCTACCTTGATGGTATCCAAGCACTAGCGAAATGCTGGGATACGTGCATAAGTGTAGCAGGGGATTATATATAAAGAAATAACGGTAGTTTTTACTCTCATAACTGTGTTCTGTTATTCTGCACAATGAAAAGTCCTGGTTTGACTTGAACACCCCTTGTATTTATTGTGATATTCCTAAATGGAAAATTATTAGATGAAAAAAGAAAAATCATTATTGCTTTGCCCCCTCGAAAACCCTCCAAGGCAGAGGTATTGTAAAGCACTTTTCACTGGGTTTGTGTGCACACAAAAAGTGAACATTATCGACAACCCTGATGCCGCAGCGTCAAACTGTGCAGGCCTGCTGCGTCTTTGTGTGTGCTGTGAATGGGTTATCATGACAACCAAAACAAAGTTCTTACTTTGTGGTCTAATTCTGTATTTAATAACACATTTAATCTTGCTTTATTTTTACGCCACTGTGCTGTTTTGCCGGATCCTGATGAGCGCTGGACTGATTCTCAGATGGTTTAAACCGCACAGGTTTCGGTACTCATGCAGCACTTCCACCCACACCATCGTCAGTCCATACATGAGTCTTTTGTCTTTCTTTAGAATATGTTGGTGTTTCCCTACATCCCTTAATCCTCCTCTGGTTATTTTAAATATGATACTTTAAATGTTATAAACTGTTATTTTAAACATTCAGTGCTGCCGAAACATTTCAGAATGGAGGGAGATCTTTTTTTTTTTAAAAAGTGAATTGTTTTTATTTGTATTAGAGCCGCATGATTATTCAATTAATCAATTAAATTTAATCTTTTGTTGGTCAGATTTTGATTTAGAATCGATTCACAAGTTTGAAATTATTTAGATTACAAATGTTAAACGTTAAAATTCTTTACACTTACTCGACAAACGCACTGCTTTTTTTCTTCTTCTTTTGAGTTATTTGTCAGTTAGTGCTTCACCGCAACCTACTGGTCTGGAGTGTGGCGCAACAAAACAATTTACTCACCATTTCAATATTTATTGAATAGTGTACCAGCTAAAGGTTTTGGACACAAGTTTGGATTTATTTTCTACATTATAGAACAAAACTTTTTTTTTTTTTTTTTCAAAACTATGAAATAACACATATGGAATTAGGTAATTAAGTAACAACAACAAGAACAGCAGTCAGTTGTTATTTTAAAGCATGAAGGTCAGCCTTAGTTGTTCTTGTAAGAACAGTATTGTGTCAAGTGCATTTGCAGAACCCATCAAGCACCATGATGATGAAACTGGTTCTCATGAAGACCTTTTCAGGAAAGTAAGACCAAAACCTACCTCTGCTGCAGAGGAGAAGGTCATTTAGAGTCACCAGCCTCAGAAATCACCAATTAACAAAC
>JAOVVB010172763.1:0-11400 GCA_028570985.1 Heterobranchus longifilis | reverse complement strand
GCCATTAATACAGGTAACGAGTGGAGGACAGAGGAGCCTCTTAAAGAAGAAGTTACAGGTTTGTGAGAGCCAGAAATATTGCTTGTTTGTAGGTGACCAAGTACTTATTTTACAGAGGAATTTACCAATTAATTCATTAAAAATCCTACAATGTGATTTCCTGGATTTTTTTTCTTATTTTGTCTGATAGTTGAGGTATACCTATGATGAACATTACAGGCTTCTCTCATCTTTTTAATCGGGAGAACTTGCACAATTGGTGGCTGACTAGATACTTTTTTGCCCCACTGTATATACCGCTTATCCTGCACAGGGTCACGGGAGGCCTGAAGCCAATCCACTGTATGACAAGGCCACACACACTTATGCTACGGGTAATTTAGAAATTTTAGATAATTAGCTTAATCTTTGGACTGTGGGAGGAAACACCTCATGCCACCACTATACAAATATTTGAATCAAAGTAAGACAGATCACACTAATTAAGAATTTCTGTAAAAGCTTAATATGAAAAAGAATAACCCATAATAATATGCCACCACAGTATCCAACAAAGTATTTAATGGGGAAACTTTTTTAGTATTAAACCATTATTCAAGAATAAAATAACACACTTCAGGTTGTGGCGTCAGGTAAATAATATAATATTGTATTTCATACAAGTTCCATAGAGGTTTTGTTTTTAAACAGCCCCGCTGTAACTGGCATTTTTTATATAAAAATATAAATGAGTAAAATTACCTGTAAAGAGGGTTGAGAGCAATGATGTCACGGATGGTCTTAACGATCTCGGCAGTCAGAGCCTAAACACAAAGCGCCGGTTAGCCTTAAACACAAGACAGACAAAGGAACTACAGCGGAGACAAGACTGAAGAGTCAGTACCTTAACCTCCTCTGTGACCTGGAACTCTTCGTGTATGACGTTGTCCACCTCCACCATGAGGACCTCGTTGGTTTTGGGTAAAGGTAAAACCTCCGCCACAAACGCTGCTTCCTTCACTCTTTCTGCCATCTCCTCGGCCAGCGATGCCGAGTCCTTACGAACACGCTTGTTTTTTCTCCGCTGAACTTTGGCCTGTTCGGCATCTGACTCCGGTGTGGTGTCCGCTTCCTCTGCCTCGACTTCCAGCTGCTTAGTGATCCGGATTCTTAATGTTCAAACAGGAAAAACATTTTTGGTTTTCTATTATATTATTTATTTATTACAGCATAAGTACACATTTCACTAATCTATTTATCGACACTTGCACATACTTTTATCTTTACTAAATTGTGTAGGCATGTCCTGATCATCTGCTACTATAATTTGTGTCTATGTGCTCTCAAGCTTTCTAAAGTTGTGATATAAACATCATCATCATCCTATAATATTTTATTATAGAATGAGACATGCATTTTATTTATTAATAGTTTTATACTTCTATTTAAATGTTGTTACTCTCTCTCAAGACACTAATTCTTCTCTGATTTGTCTCCTTTTACATTGTCTCTTACAGCATTCCCTGGCTTAGCAATAGCATCTCCTTCCATAAATGTTAAATAAACATCTTCTTACTGAAATCTTCACCATATCAATAACAATACACTATGCTTCATTTAATAATACAAACATTTAAAATGTGCTTAGTATATGAGTATGTGCAGCATCGGCAATACATGTCCAAAACAATAACATAATAAAATTATTAAAAGTATTAACATATATTTGATACCAAGGCTCTAAGACTCACAAATCTCACTGAGGCTTGTGTCATTTACTGAGAATCACATGATCAGGACAAACAAGGCCTCGCTTTTAATAAAACAACCAAATCACTGTGTGTCTCAGAAGGTTCAAACAGCACATTACTTCATGGGATGTTGGTAGCACAGACTGATTGGTTAATTATTTATTGCCGCATTTTAATAAGTTAATGACTTTATCAATTTTAACATATTGGACGAAGACCTACGTCAAGCTGCTTAATCAACTGTCACAAGTTGCTTTACTTTTTGCAAACCACAAGATGTCACTGTTTTTGATAGATCAAGGGTTCGAAGCATTTCTGACTCAGGTAAAAGTGTCACAGCTTTACAAGAGTATATAATGATATAGATCTTTAATTTGTGGCTACACAGCTGTTAGAGCTGCTGTTGTTGGAACGTGATCAGAAATCATAGTTCAGCAGTGCTGTGCTGTAAACTAACCGATTTAAAATTTAATTAAAATAGAAAATATTTCAGCGTTACCTCCGATGCCCCATCACGATCATGCGCAGTTTGTCACCAAGATCTTGCATCTCATGGATCTGAACAAAAGTTCCCGTGTTGTAAACAGTGTCCAAGCTTTCCACCACATCCGACTCATCACTGATAAAACACAGAAAGCAGGAATGCTGCTCACAACACACACATGAGAACAGCAACTTTATCTCAATTTTTACAACCTTCATTTTATCCTTACTTATCGTCCTTCTTGAGGAAGACACCAGCGTAGGGCTGAGCAAGTCGCACTTTTCGCCTCAGCAGATCCATCAGCTGCTTATTCTTCACCTGAAGACGAATGGCATAACATCTGTCCTTACTGTTATTCCAAACTTCAGAAGTTTAAATTCCGACATGATACTATTAAGGTTTCAAACTTAGTAGTGTAACATTTTAACTTTGCAAATTGCCAAATGAATTTAGAGAGGGCTACAGGGTTGATGAAATCTGCAGTATTCTACCATGACCTGTTCAACTTCTACAAATACATTCATACATTCTTTATTTTGTTATATTTATATATATTTTTTTATTAAGTGTTTTTTATTCATATCAACTATGCATCTGTATATGGTTAGAACTGTATATTTCCTGTTGCTTCAAAAAGGCCAAGAATATATTGAAAGACCCATCACACCCTGGTCACCCCTTGTTTGAGCCATTGCCATCAGGCAGGAGATACAGGACTCCAAGGGCAAGGACAAATAGATTAAAAAAATGGTTTTATTATAGAGCTGTGGTTGCCTTGAATGCCGCTGGAACAAACTAGAATGTTCGGCATGTCCGTGAAATAGTGGCCGAATTGTTCTAAGTGTATGAGATTTATGTGCGTTTTTTTTTTTTGTTTGTTTTTGTGGCTATTGTTTTTGTCATTTGTTTTGGGATGGTATCAGCACTTTTGGTTTGCACCAAGGACGGCACTCAGTTTCATTGCACTTGTGTAATGACAATAAAGATTCTATTCTATTCTAAAAAAAAAACAAAAAAAAAAAAACACACAAAACATGAACTACTATGCTATAAAACATCGCCATATTTCATTAATTAACCATATAAGGAGTAAAACACCTGGAGGTATGCTGTTATAGAAAAATAATCCACAAATACGTGGTCGCATGAAGCAGAGTTACTGTTACCACCCTGAAGTGGATTATTCTCTATAACAGCACGTCTCAAAGAGTTTCATTCTTTCTGTCCCACAGCCGTTTATCAATGGACACACCAAGCTTTTATGAAATTATACACTGCAAAAAAAAGAACTAAAGAGATTTTAAATTACTGGAACAGGGTTAAGAAACCATCACCACATTATCAAAACCTGAAACACTGAGCAGTCAACTTTAAGAAAGAAATGTGGTCAGAAAACAAATCAGGAATAGAGATCACTTACACACTTGGTGAAGTTAAATGGTAAAACTGAACAGTAAAAATCTAAGCCATGTTTAATTGTGAAAGTAAGAGCATTTCCATACGCACAAAGTGAGATGAGAAAACAGTTGTGTGGCCATAAGAAAACCACTTATTAGCGAGAATAAGAAGAAGAAAAAGGCTTGAATTTGCTAGGGAGCATAAAGATTGGATTTTGGGGCAATGGAAAAGGTCATGTTGTCTAATGAGTACAGACTGACCCTATTCCAGAGCAATCAGGGTAAGAAGCGAAGTGCATGAAGCGATGCACCCATCATGCATAGGGGCCACTGTACAAGCCTCTGGAGGCAGTATTATGATCTGGGGTTGCTTCAATTGGTCAGGTCTAGACTGAGCAATGTTATGTGGCAAATAAAATGTAGTCAGCTGATGACCTGAATGTACTGAATGACCAAGTTATCACATATATGCAGTATTTCATTCCCTGATGGCACAGACATATTCCAGGATTCAAATTGTGAAAGAGTTGCTCTGGGAGAACGAGGCCACCAGACGGTGTTATAATCAAAGCTAATGAATGAATGACTTCTTTGGCCAGGCAGTGTAGTAATAAACTACAAATGCTATAAACAGTAGTTCTTTTACTCTTAATCCTCCTCTCTCACAGATTGTAGGACGTAAATAATACAGCTTGCCATGTTTATAACACAATATCCTCTGGTCTTCTTATGGTGGAAAACTTCCTGACTATCCTCACTGATTCATTAGTCTCCTTACAGAACACTGACGCATATCAAATTGTACGTTTTACCTCTTAAACAGTTCTTTTCTTGTTATTAGTAAAATATTATCTGGTGACATACAAGTCCCAGTGGAGAAGTTACTATAAAAAAATAAATAAATACTGTATATATATTATATGTAGTAAGAAGCACTGATGTACACTATGTAGCCTGAACTGTCAACACCTTCTGTCCAATCAGAATGAAGAATTTAGCAGCGCTGTAGCATTACATTACTACCTCGATTATTTTTATGAATCGTGGGAACACCGGGTTTCGGTTGATGGCGATGAGAGGAACGTTGGGAAAGACTTCCGGCACCATCATAGGCGCGAGAGCGGTGATGTGCGGGGGAGCAGACCCGGACTCTGCTCCATCTCCACCGGCTTCATCGCCATTAGGACTACTGCTCTCAGCTCCATCCTCTCCCGCAAAGCCGCTGCCACTGTTCCCGAACAGATATCTCCTCTGCTCGTGGCTCGTCAACACACCAGAGTCAACTTTTCCCCAGGTTGGAGAAAACACACCGGCGATTCTGGCCCATCTTCTCAGATCTGTCCTGCACGCAGGTCCTGTCACTGGGGTAACAGTGCAGAAGCTGCCACTATACACCGGCGAGCTTTTACATGAAATACAAGAATGTGATCGGCTTGTGGTAAATCCGCTACGGCTAAGCGAATCTCTCGGATTAATCCCATTTATCTCACCACAAAAGTCTTTAGTGTACTTGCTACAGAGGACGGTCCCATTTTTGTACGCCTGCCTGTATCTGCTCCACATCTTCATGTACGCAGCCATGTTGATCTCGAGAGTTCTACGTTCAGCTTCACCACTTCCGGCCCCCTGAGATGACGAAATTTTGTTTACCCATTGCAAATGTGCAGCGTTTTTACACTCAGTTATGTGAGATAAAGTTTTAACTTTGTCTAATAACAAGAAATTAACTGTTTAAGAGGAAAAACGTGTACACTTTGATATGCGCCAGTGTTCTGTAAGGAGAGGCTTATTTAATGTTTTTGAATCGGTGAGGATAGTCAGGAAGTTTCTAGATTCTTCTATCGCTCCATTTCAGGTTTTTTTCTTTTCCGGGTGTTATTTACTTTAAAAAATATATATAGCCTATATTTACTGCTCATTTTATCCTTCCTGACTATTTTGTTTATGATTGTCTGTTGCTGTTTTTTATGTAAACATAAATAAATAAATAAGCATTGTTTTTACATTTTTTATATACGTTATATTTTCAAAATGTACTAATTTAAGTATATTTGTACATCAATGTATTAATGTTGTTTATAAGAATAGTTTGTACGAGTTCTATGCTGTCTTTGTGAATATTGGAATATTTAAGTCAAAATCAGTTTGGAAAAGTTTTTTTTTTAACTTTTTTATAACTTGGATTTTTTTTTTTTACTTTTTCACTTCAATTACAGTATCATGAAAGTTATTTTTTCATAATTTATTTAAAAAGTGAAACTCATATTCTAAATTAGTTACATAAAGTTAAATGTTTCAAGTCTTTTCCTTTTCATTCTAATTATTACAGCTAACAACTCATGAAAAAACAAAGCTCTTGTACCTCAAAATATTTAAAATATTTCATTTTGAGTTAGAGTAAATTACTATTCATACAGTATAAATACAATGTATCTCTCTATCTAGTTCAGTACATGTATGTGAAAGACTGTTGACCTGACAGTTGTCCAGTAGATGATCATTGACTCTCTCCATAGAGGGTAGGTCACAGAAGGTCATAGCTGCAAGGGCTAAGTGTTCGCAGAATGCTATATCATGGAATGTTCATGGAGCCACCACGCAGAGACGTCTTCAGGAAATTGGCTACACCTTTTGCATTACTTGTATCAAGCCACTTCTGAACCAGAGACAACATCACAAACATCTTACTTGGACTAAGGAGAAGAAGAAATGGACTTATGCTCAGCAGTTTGGAAATCTAGGACCTAGAGTCTGGAGGCACAGAATCCAAGTTGCTTGAAGTCCAGTATAGAGTATCCACAGTTGGTGATAATTTGGGGTATCATCTGGTGGTGTGGTTATGTGTGTTTTATCAATTCCAAAGTCAACACATCCATCTACCAAGATGAAAATCATCTGCCCCAACAGGAGACACAAGCATAAAGCTGCTAACAAAGAAACCTGGTCTTCAATAATGCTTTAGCAGTCCCACAGGCTGATCAGCTTCAATGCCATACAACACCGATGCAATAATTCATGCTTAAGGAGTCCTGGCAAGTATTAAGTGTATAAATGTACATATTACATTTTTATGAGCTATACCCTGTAACCATCAAAATTTAAACAAAAGTTATATTTAACATTATGTGTAATGAATCTAGAAAAAAATGAGTTTCACTTTTTGAATTCAATTACAAAAAGATACTTTTTCATGATATTCAAGTTTTTCAGGGTGCACAGAATATCTGACCTTTCTTATCTTAACATTTCCTAACATTATGGAATTAGTGTGCTTGTTTGGCATACTCTGATTAGGGCCCAAGCACAATGACATCAGCACGATGACACCATGACATAAATCTGATGTCATTGCCATCGCTCTGATAATGCTGCTTTAATAGTGCTGATGTCATAAATGTGCAGGTGCTTTGTTTTTCTTCTACGAATTTTTTTTTTTTCAATCATCAGGTCTTTTTTGGGAATCTTAACAAGCTCAAACTCATGGACATCGGCACACAGGCTGTAATCTGCTGCTATTAGGACCCCTGTGGGTCTGGGCTCTGACTGCTGGCTTCACAGGAAATTTTGCTGCATAGCTCATACACACTTGCACATATACATGTCAAAGTCGGTACACTTCTAGATCTCATTGAGCTGACAAATTTCACTATGCATGTCATGGACTTAACACAAGATCAGTTATTTTGGGTCATTTGCAAAATGCACATTTAAGACATCAGCACTACTAAATATACACACTACACATTCTACACACACACTACACATCCTACACAAACCCGGCCCACATTGATTGTCATCAGTATCTAAGATTTTTTTGGAGAACTTTTTATGCTCAAAAGGCACACAGGTTGTATGTTGTGCATAGCTGGCAATGGTGCACTTGCACCATCGCCACCTGGGGGCACCCGAAAGACTTGTCCAGTTGTGTCGATCCCTTAAACTTATGCCATATTCAGTGACATCAGTGTCCGTGGCTGCTCAAAAGGCGCATATATTGGGCGGCGTACTTGGCATTGTCTTTTTGGAGGTCCTAACATGCTCAAAAGGCACACAGGTTGTGTGGTGCTCTCGGGTGGTGATGGCACAGGTGCTTGGTCGTTGCTGCAAGCAATCATGATTGGCCCAAGCACTCATCGTTGCTTGCAACTATATTTATGATTGCTTTTATCTTTTAATCTTTAATTAAAAGTATAGTCAAAAATGTTTAAGTATACTTTTATGCTGTTACATTGCTTTAAAAAATATAAAAACACAGGATCCATAAATTTAGCATAAGCAATAATTAAAAAAGAAGGAGGCAGCCACAGCGAACCATCTAGTCCGCACATACAAGCTTGGCACAGGTTTTTTACGCTGGATATTTTTACTGACGCAACCACTCATGGAGTGGAAATGTACTGACAAGTGCCATGAGGGTGATGGGAAGATGGAAGGAGTACTTTGGAGAGTTGATGAATGAGGAAAATGAAAGAGAATGAAGAGTAGAAGACGTGACTGTTGTGGAGCAGGAAGTAGCAAAAAATCAGTAAGAGTGAAGTGAGAAGGGCATTAAAGAGGATGAAGAGTGGAAAGGCAGTTGGTCCTGATGACATACCTATGGAGGTATGGAAGTACTTAGGAGAGGTTGCAGTAGAGTTTCTGATTAGTCAGTTTAACAAGATTTTGGAGAGTGAGAGAATCCCAGAGTGATGAAAGAGAAGTGTATTGGTGCCGATCTTTAACCTAGCTTCCAGTGCTCTTTCCCAAAGCTTCACTGTATGGCTTATCAACTTTATTCCTCTGTAGTTGCCACAGCTCTGCACATCCCCCTTGTTCTTAAGGGCAGAGGTGAGCATTTGTGAGCAGCAATATGGTTTCATATCTAGAAAGAGTACAACGGATGCAGTTTTTGCTTTGATGATGCTGATGGAGAAGTACAGAAAAGGTAACAGGGAGTTGCATTGTGTCTTTGTAGATTTAGAAAAAGCGTATGACAGGTTCTGAGAGAGGAGCTGTGGTATTGTATGAGGAAGTCTGGAGTGGCAGAAAAGTATGTAAGAGTGGTGCAGGACATATACAGTATAAGAGCTGTAAGACAGTGGTGAGATGTGCTATAGGTGTGACAGAAGAGTTCAAGGTGGAGGTGGGTCTGCATGAAGGATCGGCTCTGAGCCCCTTCTTGTTTGCAATGGTGATGGACAGGATGACAGATGAGGTTAGACAGGATCTCCATGGACAATGATGTTTGCAGATGACATTGTGCTTTGTAGCGAGAGCAGGGAACAGGTGGAGGAAATTCTGGAGAGATGGAGGTACACTGGAAAGCAGAGGAATGAAGGTTAGCCATAGCAAGACAGAATACATGTGTGTGAATGAGAGGAACCTAAGTAGAATGGTAAGGCTACAGGGAGCAAACGTAAAGAGGGTGCAGGACTTTAAGTACTTAGGGTCAATGGTCCAGAGCAACGGAGAGTGTGGAAAGGATGTGAAGAGGCGGGTACAGGCAGGTTGGAATGGGTGGATAAAAGTGTCAGGTGTGTTGTGCGATAAAAGAGTATCAGCGAGAGTGAAAGGAAAGGTGTTCAAGACAGTGGTGAGACCAGCGATGCTCTACGGCTTAGAGACAGTGGCACTGAAGAAAAGACAGGAGGCAGAGTTGGAGGTAGCAGAGATGAAGATGTTGAGGTTCTCTTTGGGAGTGACAAGGATAGATAGGATCAAGAATGAGTTCATCAGAGGGACAACCCTTGTTAAATGTTTTGGAGATAAAGTCAGAGTGGCCAGATTGAGGTGGTTTGGACATGTTCACAGGAGAGATTGTGAGCATATTGGTTGGATGCTGAGGTTGGAACTGCCAGGCAGGAGGTCTAAAGGAAGACCAAAGAGGAGATTTATGCATGCAGTGAGAGAGGATATGAAGTTAGTTGGGGTGAGAGAAGAGGAAGCAGAGGATAGGGTTAGGTGGAGGCAGATGATTCGCTGTAGCGACGCCTGAAAGGGATTAGCCGAAAGACAAAGAAGAAGAAGCACTATTTCAAGATAAAAATATATGCTGAACATTATCCAGTTTATTTTATTAGTAATTATAAAATTATTAAGCACAACAAAACTTATGGTTATCATTTTATGTGGTTTTGGAGACCTACGCGGTTTTGGTCACTGAAAAGAATTGTATCAAATAAATATAAACCAGTGGAACACAGTTCCCTGACTTCAGTGACTTCAGACTTCAGTGCATCGGCAGCATAGGGCCCTGAGAACATAGGGATGCCCCATATGAATTAACCTAAAATAATTCTGGAGGATATTCTCAGTCACATTCACATTTAATGTTTCACTAATGCTAATTCTAACATAAACTAATCTGGCAGAAGTACTGCATTTTATAGAATGCTAAATCAACTAAACTGGCATGAATTAGTTCTAAATCCTCTTTTGTCCACCATAATAAAATCATGGCTAAACATATACTGCATAAGTTCAAGATGTAAAGCATAATTGTTAGTGTGTTTTAAACCAGTGCCACCTTCAGCCAATTGGTTTCATGTTGCTACAGTTTTAATTATTCTGTGTCAGCTCCTCCTCCAAAAAAAAAAAAAAAAGGTTTGTGAGGGGTTTCTGTCTTTGTTTCATACATTACAGAAAGCTGAAATGATCCTATTTGCTGTGTGGCTATAGAAACTAATTAGCCATCTGCAGATCTTTTAGGCACACACCTTCCACATAATGAGTTGGCCCTGTGCACATGCTGCTCCCCATCTGATATTTTATTTAGCTCACACTTTGATGGTGGAGCATCTTGGCTCAATTAAAAGGGAATCCAGATTGCTAATCTGCTACAGCAGCCACTGCTTATTCACAGCAATGAATAAAGTGATCTCTGCTGACTCAATCAGACAGGAAAACATCATGAAGGGTGTTTTACGTTGTGAACAGCCAAGTCATTAAATTTTTGGTAGATTACTATTATTATTATTATTATTATTGTTGTTGTTCAGTTTTGTCACTGAAGCAGTGGTGGCTCAGATGGTTGAGGTTCTGGGTTGGTGATCGGTGGGTTGGGGGTCCAATCCCCACCATCACCAGGTTGGAGCTATTGGATCCTTGAGCAAGGCCCTTAGCCCACAATGGCTCAAATGTAAACCCATCTGCCTATATATGCTGGTCCTAAGCCAGGAGAAATCAGGTGGGTTGCGACAGAAAGGACACCAGGCCTAAAACCTGTGCCAGATGTTGCAGTGGTGACCCCTAGAATACAGGTACAAATCAATCATATTAATCAATACTTTTATATTATGATGTTTATTTTTTGTTTTGTTTTTTTGTTGTTTGTTCCCTTTCAATACACTCGATGCTCGAAGAGCACGCTATCCTCGGGCTTGAGGGAGCAGGTGAGCATTGTGATTTTCTCCCTATTAAAGTCCCTCGCGCTCGGCTTGCCGTGTTTAAAATGAAACCGTGAGCCGCGGCACATTTCTCGTGTGCAAATCTGGCGGAAGCGCACAAGACGGAATCTTCCTTTTCTCTCGCTCTCTCGCCGGATCATGAGCCTTTTACAGTCCATTTCTCAAGCGCGCTCCGGCGCTTCTTGTGAAGGCGTGAAGGAACTTTCTGTCTCGCTTCCGGAGATAGAAACTATCACTTCAGAGCGCTCCTCTAGTGATGAGCGAGCGTATTAGAGGTGGTAACACGCGCGGTCCAACGCGTACACCTCGATTCGCCGTAAATCCCCCAAACGCTCAAAGTCAGAGGAGGGGCCTCAACGATGGCCCCTCCCCTTCTTGGCAACTTCCATGATGAGTTAACTCTT
>JAOVVB010172753.1:0-11400 GCA_028570985.1 Heterobranchus longifilis | reverse complement strand
AAGATTTGGATTGTGCAATAAGGCAGGCCTGCTCTGTTCTTTCAGTGAATGATTGTAAAGATCTACAAAGAATATGTCAACATCATTTTTTGTGGAGGTGTTCTGGGGCGCGGCTCTGCCCAGGATGATTGTGATTGGTTTAAAGAAATACAAACAGGCCAGGTTTTTTTTTTTTTCACTATGAAAGTGCATTCAATCCAGACCTTCCCCCAGCAGCACTGTGGAGATAAAGTCTGGCTACGCGAGACTAAACTAATGGGGATCCAAGTTAACAAATAAAGAGCGGAGAGAGACAGTTAACATGGGGAGAGAGAGACATGCAACAAAGGTAACTGACCGGGGCTCAAACTGTGGATGTTGTGGTTTAGTGGTGCGCACCTTAACCTCATGAACTATTTCAGTTGCCAAGTGTATTGTTACTATTTCAAATTGTACGGTGTTCAGCAAAGGTGATTTTCCAAGAAAGGTAGAGGTCAAACATGGATATGTACAATATACTGTCTCTGTTTTATGCAGTTATGAATCATAGCCCTACTCCGGAGACGTGAACCTCAGAGCATCCATGATTGATCATAAAACCATGATTAATATAAAAAGAACAGGTTCAATACAACTCTAAAGAATATACAAAGAAAAGCGTAGTTCCCATAAGACTGGTGTGAAGGAAAACTACAACCAAGAGGCAGATTTCTTAACTCTTCACTGCTTGTGTTAGCTAATCAAATTTTAATGCATTACCACATTGCTTAGCATTCTCTTCATTTCCATCACATACTCACAACAGCAAGATAAAAGGAGCCACAGGGCACAGTATTGTTGCCTCTCACTGTTTTCTAGCCCTGCGAGTGTCAGAAGCATAACGTGGAAAATAGGACATCTATTGAATGCTTCTTCAAAATCCACTCCAACAGAAATGAGTCACACAGACGCTGTTAAAAAAAAACTGCAACCTTCAAAAAACTCTTTCATGAGCTGTCTCATATTAAAAAAAAAAGAAAAAAGATCTAAATATTTCCTCGAAGAAAGGGTTTCACAGCCAATTAAGTGCATTTTGCCTCAGTAAGTTAAAAGGAGAACAAAACAGTATACAGCACCTTGTTTATGGCTGCTGCATAAAGCTGCACAAAGCTGCACATTCAAGGCAACGCAGAATTGTATTTCAGGGTTACAACTCTTTGAAACGGCATCTTGTGTGTCATAAAAGACGCTACAATTAAAACCCACTGTATCACAGCTGAAACATGACACAAAGCATACCATTTCCAATCTGCTCAGTGTACAAATCATTAGAATTGATCTATAGAGGGTGTGTGTGTGTGTGTGTGTGTGTGTGTGTGTGTGTGTGTGTGTGTGTGTGTGTGTGTGTGTGTGTGTGTGTGTGTGTCATTAGAGTGGGTATCTAGTAAACAAGGATGCAAGCATGCTGTTTATACTTGGTTTCTGCAAACACTCTTGAATTCATCTGTTTAAAGGTAGAATCTGTGTTTTTTTTTTGTTTTTTTTTAACCATATACATTTGGGTTACATTCACAAAACATGTGAGTTATGAATAGAAAATCAGCACTTTATTTCTCCACCAATCATAATTCAAACTTTTGGTTTTACATAAAGATGCTATTGATAACATTCAACTACTTGATGTCGAAAACATTAATTTTGGACCCGTCAAAATGTTTTAAATTATTAAATCACTATGATAATATTTTTTTAGGGGGAAAAGCAATACTTTTATTCTGCACCTTTCTAAAAGCTCTGTGGGTGTATTGCTTCTTTTTTTTTAATGACTTGTCTACATAAAAAAAATTATCAATATAACCTTTAAATGTAAGTAAACAAACCTTTTAAAACAATAAGTACACCAAACTGAATGACAAAATACTGTTGTGTGTCCATGCCCTCTGGAACAACACAGTTTTTTCCTTTACATTTGGATCACAGATTGTGCCTTTAAATTAAGATAAGGCGAGATAAGATCAGATAAGCCTTTATTGATCCCCAGAGGGGAAATTCAGGTATTGCAGCAGCACAAAGACAGAACTAAGTGCAGATAAATAGAGAAAGTAAAAAAGATAAATAAAAAATAAAATAAGAATAAATAAAATAGGAGGTTTATACAACTAGTATAAGAGCAGAAGAACTATACAAGAGTAATTAAAGACAAAGTTACAAGGTGTTAGAACCATTTTTGTGTTGATTACAAATTATATTTTTGACTATTTTCTAATTTATTTAGGTGGTTTAAATAGTTTATTTTGACTTATATATTCTACATTTTTCTTGTAATTAATAATTAATCAGATGATGCAATCAGCTGTTTATAAGGAAGAGGTGGGACAGTCTTTAACCTAACATTAATCCTTATAATCTTTTGTTATGTTTTTGTTGAAAAATGTGAATAAATCCACCAAGTGAAAGGCAAAGGGATCTGCAGCTGCAGCGTGGTGATTTTGGACTGTTTAACATCTGAGCCCTGTTATGGTGGCACAGCTTAAAAGTGAAAAGAAAATCACTTTAAAGAACTGGCCACGGCACCAGGTAAGTGATGAGGTAAAGGGACATGTATGATTAATAGCAGTGAGTCTAGTATATGTATACAGCATACACCAGAATAATATACATACTGTGATTAGGTAATGATACTTGGTGTTGTCTGTATTGATATACATTTATAATATAGTATATGATGTAGTAAGACAGGAGAGCTAGTAAACTGCACACGCATGTGTGCTCGTGTGTGGGCCATCCTGTTTAGACGGCCGTTGGGAGGCAGCCTGTGGCTGAACTCAGGGGGACGCATGCACAAGACTAACAACAAGACCAGGCTATCTCTGCAGGCCACACTGCCTGTCGTCCCTGTCTTCAGCACGAAAAAGAGGGATGTGCTTTGGTGCTGCGAGGGAGAAGGAATGCAAATGCAGGTGCGAGGGGTTAATACACGGTGTCCAGTTTGTCATTTAGTTCTGCCCCACATGTGGCTGGGGAAAAAAGGCGTTATCAGAGGCAGTAAATAAGGCTGTGAGAGTGTAAAAAAGGTGCACAGGGTGGCCTTTTCTTGTTTGAGAGACAGAACAGATTTGAAGCTCTTATCTAGAGCAAAGTGCTCACTTCACTATTGTACGCAAGACCAAAGTCTGTTCACTTGGAGAAAAGTACCAGAAAACACTTTCTATGTTGATTGAGGAAAGTGTTCCACCAAACGGCAGGCGATGTTGAAGACGCACACAGCAAAGATAAAAACAAATCATTGCCTGTTCAGTGACTTGCATGCAGCGTGCAGGACGGACAGCACAGGAATGCAAAACAGTGAAAGAAGATACCAGCTCTCTTTGATCAGGCCTCCAAGACATTCACTCGTGAACTTTCCCTCCATGACCTGCGTCTGTGTCATTTAAGTTTGACCTTTTAATTCAATTTTAGTCTGTCCAGCTATTTATGCGACAGTTAAACTTTACAGGCCCTCAGTCAAGCTTTGACCCCCCTCTGTGTGTGCAGTTGTTTGGTAATATCAAGGCACGCCGTGCTCTCCTGACAGGGTCATAAACTGGCATATAGCATATCAGATACAAGGAGCAGCAAGGATAACTACAGGATTATATATGATTTTTTATTCTATCTGCATCTTTGGTAGAGTCTATACAATGCAGCGTTTGTGAGTTGTCTTTATATTTATATGTCAAGCAAGTGATAAATGCTGTCTGCCTCAATGGAAGAGGTGAATAACACTGTCTTTATTAGTTATTTTTCTAATGCATTAAAGCTTTTTTTCATATATTTAGCCATCGTATCAGTTTCATGGCAGTAACACGCAGAACATGGTGATACTGCTAAACATAGCTTTACAACAGAGTGCACACGGCATCATGTGAAAGATTAGACAGTACAGTAAGTAGGTTAGGCCAAAGACTTATTTAAAATATGTCTAGTCACTAATTCTTCATTCTCTGCAAAAGTGGTATTATCATTGTATTCCTGTATCTCTATACAGTTAAGAATGTTATCACTGCATCTTATCAGCAATAACTGATAAAATGACAAAAATAAAATCCAGGCTGTAAAACGCTGAGTTTTTCTTTAAAATAATAGTTGGAGTTAGTTTAAAGAGAGACAACATTTTGACAAAAAGTTGACTAAAATGTAAAGACTTTTCGTCGATTAAAACTAGACTCTGAAGGATAAAAATGACTAAAATGTGACTAAAACTAAGAAGCATTTTCGTCTAAAGACTAAATCTAAAATAGCTGCCAAAATGAACACTGCACCACATCTGTGTTACGTGTTGTGCTTTACTCAACGAGAGGACTCACACAGAATACATCTGCACTGTAGTAGAAAGTGTAAAAGATCTAACTTAGATCTAAGATGCAATCTTAAACTTTAGATTAAATCAACATGCTGCATTCTCCACAAACATCTATGAAACTTTCAAATCTGTCAGTGCTGGTTTTCAGGCTAACTTGTGTCTTGTTCACAAACTAATAATAAAAATGGAATCACCCAAAGCAAAAGCAAACCTTAAACCTCAAATAATGCCGGTGGAGGTTCCTTTAATACAGTTTTTTTTCTCTCCCAGAAGTTGTTTGAAGGAGATTGCCTCTGAACGGAGGGCTGCGCTGCCGATGTGAACTACGTGCTCATGAATCATAAAAGAGTCTTTGACTACCACTAATATGAATAACATGTAGAGCCCATATTGTGTTAAACTTACTTTGACATTGTAATCTTCCAATAATTTGGCTGACTGACTCTGACCGGCTGTGTATTGCCTTGTCATTTCCTCCGTGGCGACCATGTCCGTCTGTCAAAGCACATCAGCTTTCTTTTGGACTGGCTGTCTACTTTGGCTGGCTGTACAAATTGAATGGATGCTTTATGCATGCGGACTGATGGTCATGTCTGTCTGGATTATTTCTTCACTTTATACATCAGTGAATACCTGGGGAGTGTTATCTTTATGAATACATGGGGAGAATTCATCCCTGTGTGCCTCATACATCTGATCAGGTGATTTAAAATCAATTTACAATACACTTTTCTCTGACATAAAGTTTGTCTGAAGTCAAGTTTTTTGGAGCTGAAAACGTGATTCAGCAAACAGCAAAGGCCATGAGGATTAGGCTGAAATGGGTTGAGTCCCATATTTATGTATGAGGAGGTTAGATATGACCGAGCACGTTCTTCATTGAATGGTGGGGAGTTCTTGAATGGGTTTTTCCTCCGTAACTTTCAGAATACCTCATCAAAAAAAAGTTTCAAAACAGTCGGTCTCGTCTGACATGTAAGTCCACACAGAACGACAGTACTCAATTTAAAGTGTGAGCATTGAAAAAATGAGATCGCAGAACATCAAAGATTGTATCAAACCAAAAGTGAAGCCTCAACCAATGGATCAATAAAAAGGAGCGCTGCAACCAGGAAAGAGGAAAGCAAACGAAACCAGATAAAACAGAATGAAATACATTTTTTGGATTGTACTGTATCGTTTCTGCACTCTTTTTGTTGTTCACTGTCGTTTGTTGTACTGCATTTAACACTGAGATTTTGTATGTGTTATACACTGTCTACTGTCATTATTAATAGTAACAATAATCACTTTGACTGGAAGCAGCTTTCGCATAATGCAAGGACACTTGACAAAAACTAAAGAACAAGAAAACTAAATGCTTGGCTGTAAAATGGGACAAGTTGATGTTATTTAAATCTAGGAAACCGATTGTCTGAAAAAGGTATGTAAATATTAGGGCTGCCCTCGAAATTCTGAGTCAACTAACACTCATACGATTTTGTCGACCAATCGATTAGTTGATATAATCGACAGATCTGTAAAACTGAGTTTCTCCACAAAGAATTACGCAAAAGCACCACTTTAAATCTGGTGTTTACCAGAGATGAGCTCATATGTTTCAGCATGAAAAAAGCATAAAAAATGACTAATTGACAAAATAAATCTTAGTCGACTAATCGACTAAGAGGGGGCAGCCCTAGTAAATATAACTATAGTCTTAAGTTATGTTTACTTTATATCCACTTGTTAACTTTATTTAAATGTAGTTGTGTTTAATTAATTTTCTGAAGGTGTTCCAACTTAAAAATGACAAGTGAAATTACCTTGTTCATTCTAAGTGCAAGTCTTAAGTTATACACTATTAAAAAACATGAATTAAATGCGATTAAAGATTAAAAACAACTGGGGGGGGAGGGGGACTGACTGGAAGACCGACTGTGACTCATGTTGCAAATAAACATGCATGTACAGTAGACCTACTTGCTTTATGTCAGCACATCTGATATATACCAGTAATAATCAGTTCATGACCACATCAAATCTCCACACGGCATCAAAACCAAACATCACAGTATGATGCAGTCCACCACATATACTCTGCAGCGTACTGTAGTATAATCTATCATTATATACGGCACAAACAAGATAGCACAGCAGCCTGTAGACACACAAATGTATGAGCATTATATGAGCAAATATATAATATAATATAATATAAAATAAAATATATTTAAAATATATGAACAAATAAAAAACAGAGCACAGGGAGTCCAGCAGCAATGAGCACAATCGTTTCATGAATAGCATGCATGCATGCTGGCATCTTTATTAAAGTCAATTAGAGATGAATCACCCTCATGCATGAATCATACGCATATAATAGCCTAATTTTTACGTATGATCCATGATTATGAAGATGCAGAAAAATAGAAATGCATGGCAAAAATAGCATATCAATATTTTAGAGACCCCCCAAAATTTCACAAATCATGTTTTCAGGGGAACTCGTGTCTTATTAAGCGGAGACACTGGAGTTCTCACTCTGATGACCATCGTTACAACAAATAAGTGAATGATTTCTGTGATTCACTGATTGATTGATTGGCCTTGCTCTCTCTTATTAATTTGAAATAGTTTCATCATTCAACTGAGGAAATTAAATATTTTTAAATGCGTTTACTGACCATTTTCTTGTGAATATGAATAAGAAGCACGTCTGCTACTTTGAGGAGGTGAGATATGAGCAGTCACGTTCTTCATTGAATCTCTGGGTCGTTCTTGAATATGTTTATCCTCCTTAACTTTTAGAAAACCTCATCATAGACGTTTCAAGTTATCCAACACATCTCGTCTGACATATAAGTCCACACAGAACGACAGTACTCAATTTAAAGTCTGAGCATTGAAACAATGAATCAATAAAAAAAGGAGCACTGCAAAGAAAAAAAGGAAAGCAAACTAAACAAGAAAAAACTGAATGAAATACATTTTTATATTGTACTGTTTCTGCACTCTTACTTTTGTTGTCGTTTATTGTACTACATTTAACTTTTGTATTATACTGTCTTTATTATACTTACACTGTCTACTGTCATTATTAATAATAATAATCAATTTAACAGCTTTGACATAATGCAAGGACACTTGACGAAAACTAAAGCAGCAAAAACAACTAAATAAATAAAATGCTTGGCTGTAAAATGTGACAGTGTGCCCTTGCTCTCAGCTCTTATTAATTTGAAATAGTTTTATCATTCAACTGAGGAAATCTTTTAACGTGTTTACTGACCATTTTCTCGTGAATATGAATAAGAAGCACGTCTGCCACTTTGCCACCGTGACAATATAAGAGACATTTACAGACAACGTGTAGATACACTGATGGAAAAGGACAATTGTTACGAACGTCCTATCAAATCCAGACAGCCGAGATGCAACCAGAGAGGATGGCACCTTGACCTTGTCTCCATGTAAGTTTCTCTAAACATTTTGAAGATAATCACGTCTTTAGGCCACAGACAGCATGGACCGCTGCACAAAGCTTTCCGTATTCGCACAGACCAACAGCCATGCTGAATGTTATTTACTCTGCAGCGGAGGATAAGGAAGAGGTTAGGCCACAAACGGGCGACTCCAGCCACAGGTCAATCCCTCAGGGGGAGGGCTCAAGATTGGGATTTTGTGCTAGGCTGAGCAACCATTTCTCGGGGACTAAGGGGGTGAAAACCCTCTGAGGTACAATTTAGGCCGCTAAAAACCACTTTCGCAGCAAATGCAAGAATGCTTGACACGAGGACAACATACTGGATAGCCAGTAGTCTGAGAATTACACTGAAATGTTGGAAATGTTCTCTCTTGGTCTGGATCAATCTGGACCATGGTGCAGTTTGTTTCTAGTAGGGCTGCACTATTAATAGAAATTTTATCAAAATCGCAATATGGACTCATGCAATATGCAAATCGCAGGAGACGCAATATTTGTTAAAGGCAAAATACCATTCTGAATGGAGGATTGTGGTGATGCAGAGATGTCTCTGCCTACAAACCATATTCTACAGATGTAAGTCAGGTACAGGTCCTCGCAAAAAATCCCACCATGATCATTTTAATATATTTTTCAATGAAAATGAGAATAATGGTGCAAATATCATTCCCTGCAATATCGTGACTCGTTGCACGATATTGCAATATGAGTCAAAATAATCGTAATTCGGTATTTTCCTCATAGTTTCTAGTGTGAAAGCTTTGTTTGGATGGTTTAGACTTTAGGACCCATGACAGGAGGTTCTGGTGATTACTGTCATGTTATAAGAGCAGCGAAGCTCCTATAAGGATTCAGTCAGTGCTTAGTGTGTGTAGGTAGCGCGTGTGGTGGAGCAAGAGAGAGACAGTGACAGTGGACGCACTCAGAGCAGACAGGTGTCGGCGATCAGAGCAGAGAAGAAATTACTGCTAAAGTTAAGTGGCAGTAAATTTAGAGTGTAGGTTTCAGTTTGTCTCTGAATAAATACTAGTAAAGTAAAGTTCCCATATCTTGATCAAATGTATACAATATAACAAAAACATGAACCTTTGTTCCTAAATCATGTTCTCAGGATGTTTCAGTCTTTCTTTACAGATTGCGACCAAGTACCGAAACACGCCCATGATGCAATGTGGGGAAATATTCGGGCTCAGTCTCAAACGCCATGTCTTCTTCAGGTTACTGAGTTAAAAGGTCAAGCTTGGCATGTGGCCATGAATAAAACAGAAGCTTATGGTTATATTAAGGTAGGTTGGTCAAAGAACACTTTCCATTCGGTTGTCGGGGTGAAAGGGTGAAAAGGGCGGAGTGATCACCCGAGCTGGAATCTGACCTTTCGTTGGCAAGGCGCCCATTAATATACAAAGGTTGAGAGGTTACGGAGTGACAGGAAAGATAAACGGGTTGACATTTTCAGCATTCGCTTCATATCGCTTATCAGCAGCTTATTTTCTGCTGAGGTGTAAGTGGTTGTACTGACTGAAACGTTACTTCGTAAACAGGAATATGGGAACTCCACATACACCATCCGTCTGTCGTAAATACTCACGAGTAAATGTGTATTAATCTGCCGCTAAAAAACAGTCACCGACAACTGCACCAAACCACAGTGCCCAGCTGATTTGGGAAATTACAGTTTTTAAAAAGTGAAACAATATATTTGTGACATATTTGTGAATAAGTTTATTCACATTCTTACCAGGGGTCAGATGAAAAGATTGATTAGCGGTGTCACGATTCTCGAAATCCATGATTCAATTAGATTTTTGATTTTAAGGTCATGATTCGATTAGATTTTCGATTTAAGCTATACCGTTGTTGGACTATTGAGTCTTGATTCATAAAGATCAACAGATCGTTGGTTTTATACCCTGACAACTGTCATTCACATTTTAAAATTCTTATTTAAAAACAAATCAAGTGTGATATAACTGCCACACTAAGGCCATATGGTCAAATGTAAATAATTGATTTAAAATGGAGGAATTGCCGATCATGGTTTTGATTTCGATAATTGAAATTGAAAGCTCATTTCGATCGATTTAGAACCGAAATCGTGACACGCCTAAGATTGATACCGCTCTTAAGCTCGAAAGTGTAAAAAATGACACATTTGTGGGTTTATAGGGGAATTGTGTGCCGGACTATTTCTTGGCCTCATACATTCAGTGTTGACTTTTATTACCGTGGAGAAAGTCATGTCTTCCAGCTCATAAAGCAGAGCCAAACACAAAAAGCAGCATTTGATTGACACAGTATTAGTGTAAATTAATTATCAGAGTAAAAAGCCAAAGAGCCTTATGATTTTCAGGCCTTCATACAAAGAGAGAAATCCAATGCATGTTTTATTATACCCGTGCTTCAGTGAAGGAGGAACAAGGAGATTGAGTAATTGTATAAAGCAAAAGGTTAATCTGCGGTGTTTTCCCCACATGAAAGAGTGACACCCCTGCCTGTTCAGGAAACACTGGATCTGCTCGGTGTAATCCACTCGAGAAGACGAATGACTGCTACAGAAGCAATTTGATGGTCAGAGCCTGTGAGTGATGTGTCACATTGTGCAACTGCCCTGTGATCTCTAATACACAGAGCCGTTAATGGATCCTGAAAGTGCGGGTACACTGATCTATAACCCAAAACACTGCACATCTGAAAGACACCCAGTAGGTATCTGATCGTCACACAGGTTTATTCTCTGATGGAGAAGATACAATCCAGTCCTACGAGTAGAGTGATGATGGGGATACTGCATTTGACACATCCCAATGCTTTGAGAAAGCTAATGTTATTTTAAAATATGCTGCTGTTGAAGTTAGGGCTGAACAATTCATCTGGTTTTTATCAAAATCGCAATATGGACTAATGCAATGTTCAAATCGCAGGAGGTGCAATATTTGTTAAAGGCAAAAATATGTGTCAAAATACCATTCTGATTTATGTATTGTGGTGCTGCAGAGATGTCCCGGCCTGCAAATCATATTCTACAGACTTAAGAAAAAAATTGGTACAGATATTCACAAAAAAAAACCCCACTGTGATCATTTTAATATCTTTTTCAATGAAATGTGAATAACGATGTAAATGATCATTCCCTCCAATATGGTATCAGTCAAATTAATCACAATTAGATATTTTTCCAAATCATTCAGCCCTCGTCGAAATCATTGAATTGTTAGTGAAGTAAAATCTAAATTTGTGTTTATTCATATAATAACTATCTGTAGTTACTGAGTGACTGTGAACCAACAGCTTTTTCTCTGATAATCTGCAAAAAGTACATTGTACTTTCACAAACATGCTCTGTCCTGTATAGTAGAGCTGCAACTAACGATTATTTTCGTTATTGATTAATCTGCAGATTATTTCCTCGATTAATCGATTCGTCATTTGATCTATAATATGTAAGAAAATAGTGAAGAATGTCCATCCCAGTTCTCAAATTCCAGTTTAATATGATATAAAACAGAGAAAAGCAGGGAATTTCTCTCATCGATCAGTCGACTAATCGTTGCAGCTCTACTGTTGTGGCCTAAGAGGCACACAATGCTCATTTCATTCATTTAGAGATCCAACACCATGTTCAGCCCATTACAAA
>JAOVVB010172744.1:0-11401 GCA_028570985.1 Heterobranchus longifilis | reverse complement strand
GTAAATGAAAAGTTATTATATGGATATGGAGCTTTACTCACTTTTTTCAATACACTACTATTATTTTGAACACCACTGTATATATATATATATATATATATATATATATATTTTTTTTTTTTTTTTTTTTTTTTTTTCCAGTAATCTTATATAATTTCCTGGATTCAATTAATTTTTTTCCCTCAGAATTCTACACACAACACCCCATAATTTCCTGGAACCTATCCCAGGTTACTCCAGAGCAGGACAAACATGCATATACCACACAATCACACAATTTAGGAACACAATTTGCTTAATCTGCAAAGATTTTTTTGCCAGGCAGGTTTATTTACAACATTTAGCTGGTTCCCCAATTCAGAGCTACTTACAGAAGTGTACAAACACTGTAAAAATCATCATATTATAACACATCCTCTTGATGAACCATACACCAAGCTAAAGACCAAGGTGAGGTGGTTGATACAACCTTAACAGAAAAGCCAAGACAAGAATGTACTGTATAAGAGAGCCACTAACTCAGTTGTTTGGACAGCCAAAGATAGGATGGAAATTCATTCCACAAAATAGGTGCTGGAACTGAGAGGAGCACTCATGCATGGTGTCACCAAGAGTGATGGGTACAAGCATGGGTCTAACAAAACTGCAAATATCTTCAGAGAGAGTGTAGCAATAGCAGAAATTCCGGATTGGATGCAGGGGTGGGATTGTTTGCAGTGTCATACCTGCCAAGAGCAAATTACAGTAATCTTGAAATGACAATAGACTGAACAGCCAGCTGATTGGCCCCTGTGGATAGCAATGGCTGGATCATTTTGATGTTATAAAGAGGAAATCTGAATGACAGTCAGTTTAGTAATATGCGATGAAAAGCATAATTGGTTGTCCATGATGAGCTCAAGGTTGACAAGTGACAGATGGTGAGATGGTATGTATTAGGTTTGGAAATTTTACAAAAGTTACAGATGACCAGTGTGCACATTGTTGAGGAAGACAAAAAAATTGCTGAACTTGGTTAGGTAATTTTTCAAATGTGACATATTTAACAGTGAGCTGTTTTCATTCACAGTAGCAGCACACGTACCCCATACCTTAAATACACACTCAACAAAAGATACTGTAGAGCAAGGTCAAATCTTTTGCTATATAGGAGATCAAACTATGGCATGTGAAATAAATCAGCTTCAATTCCTGATAGTTCCATCTACAGTAGATGAAAAAATAGAAAACTTTTGTGTGATAAACTTATGGCAACTTTTGTGTGAACCCGTTTTCAAATGATCAAAAATGTTAGAACATGCAATTAAGAGGTTTTTTTGGTTGTACATGTGTTCCATGTGAGTAAGTTATTAGATAGTCATTAATTGTTAAAGCAGTTAATAGCTTTAAATGCTTACTGCTTGTTTGAGCACTTTTGCCTGTGGAGCCTGTTTTTACTGTAAAAATGTACATGTGTTTTAGATGTACACTAGAGTATTTTTACTAGTGTAAATTGTACTGTATATGTTAGCATTTGTAAGGATACTGGAAGTAATCCCACCTTAGGCACAAAAATTAGCTGTAGAAATAGTTTGTGGGGCATTCAAGTCAATATTGATGATGGTTCTTGTGAATGAAGGTGTAAATATATCAGATTGGTATTGAAAGAAGACTTCATGCAAATTACATTGATGAGACAGTAAAAGGTGTAAATATTTAAAGAAGGCTGAAATCACAGCTGGGGATTGTGATTTTTTGGAGGGAGGGGAATATTTAAATATTATTTTTTTGTGATTTAGGAGGAAGGGGAATATTTAAATGCAGTCCACATCCTGTTTACGTCTGAGGCATTTTCCCTTTAGGGGAAAAAATATGGGCAAAACATTTTTGACCACAGTTGAATGCTTCTACTAGACTGTCACAAAAAATATGTGCCCTTACATGCAAAAATAGTACGGAAATACCTAATAACCTATGCCTTAGTCACTGTTTAAAATTTATACATTCATTACATCATTTATAATATATGATTTTTAATCATACCTTTGTTTTCTAGCTCAAAGAGTAGGAAATATGTTGTAAAGCAACAGGGCAACATTGTGCTGTAATTAGTTGAATTAAGATGGATTGCACCACTGTGCTTCTTATTAATTTCTCATAATAGCATCTCTCTTTGTGTTTTGCTCTTTGTGTACTATAAAGTGTTTCCAACTAATTACTAAAATTACTTAGATATATGGTCAATAGTGAGAATGAAGAATTATTAGGTTGCTGCTCATGTGATCAATCTTATGCCATAAGAAATATATTACATCAATTATAACCTGATGTATATTTAAGCAATATCACATAAGAGGGCGAGGGAGCGCTGTTTTGATGAATATCATCACTGTTGTGATGGGTGAGGGTGCAGCCGCAGGGTGCGTGTTAAAGGCATCACAGTCAGGCTGATATTTAGCACAACAACACAACCTCATGTGTGATATTGTTTAAATATAAACTGGGTCTAACTTATGGCATACATTTGTCATACTTTCTTAACCAGTGAAAACTAATGTTTTTTGTTTAAGAATTACATATTGTCATATTATTACAGAAATCAACTGTAATAATACAACAACAACAATAATAATAATAATAATAATAATAATAAAAACTTTCAATTATTCTGCAATTTGATAAATAAAGTCTAAACAGATTTTAACAATAAATAATAATAAATCAGCATACTGTTAAATCCCACTATTTCAATTATTCAGAATATGCTGTATGCATTACTATCAATGTAACTATTCCATGCTAGCAAATCTTTTAAAAATTCTTCTTTTAAAATTGCACCGTAATGAACATTGTTCTAATCTGTCATGTTTTGAGGCACTTTTTCTCTAAGTAGAAGACTAGGGCAGTATGTTGATGAACTTTGATCAGTGTCTGCAGCTTTCTTTTAGAAAGATAATTAGATTAAAAAGAGGGCATTCACACAACTGGCCTGTCCACCTCTCTCTCTTTCCTTCCCCCAGCTCTCCACACAGGCATTTCTACCACTTAGTACTCTGGCCCTAATGGCATCATTAGTCAGAATTGTCTGTACGTGTTTGTGTGTGTGTGTGTGTGTGTGTGTGTTTATCTGTTTGTGTGTGTGGGATGCCAGGCTTTTTTGTGGGCCTCCAGCTGCACTTAAAGGTAATGTTACAATGAGATGGGGAAGCGAAGATATTGTATCACTGAACTGTCGTGCTGCAGTTTGAAATGAGTATTCCACACAATATGTAGTTGAGCTTCATGACCTTCCCATGACACTCTTTACTGTGCTAGAGAAACATATAAAATTTTTTTTGCAGAAATACCTTATTCTATTTGGGTTTTGATTCTTTTTATTCACATGGAAAGCAATTTATTCTACTGTAATACTGTTTAAATTATAGTCTGTGTAGTGCTTTTATTTTATTTGGTGTATTTTTTCTATGGACCCTAATCTGACACATTTAACAGTCATTTGTGAAATTAGAAATGTTCAAATGTACCATTTGAATTAGCTACATTTTATGCATAATTTAGGGTTAGCTCAGTGGTTAAGGCATTGCACTACGGTTCGGAAGGTCCTAGGTTCAAACCTCATGACCACCGAGTTACCTCTGTTGGGCCCTTGAACAAGACCCTTAACCCTTAACTGCTCATATGTATAATGGGATAAAAAAAAAAAAAAAAAGTCAGTCTCTGGATAAGGGCATCTTATGGCCAAATGGCTAAATGTAAATAAGTGACATATAAAAGGGATGAATCTAATCAACTACTAACTTTGTGTGGCCTGTGCATAAAATAAAGAGATTTGAATGAAAATTTGATTTTACAAAGATTTCAAATGAAAGGATAGAATTTTTGATAAGAGGCTATGGGATTTATTTCCAAAATCTATGAAGCATATAGCTCGTTCCTCTTCACTACCCAGAAATCATTGTTTAATGGACTTCCTGTGGATACTTCACAGAAGAAGTTCCAACAAACCTTGAACCAGCTTTAAGTGCCCTCTGAATCTAAAATGAAATTTCTGGTATTCTTGTCCACTGCATAATGGCATTTCCTTTAATGCATGGCCTTAAAAAGCTCACTCTCCTTTTTCAGTGTGCTGTGACAGCTGAGTGCTATGACAGATGAAAAGATTTTTGTTGCCCGTTACCGCTCTTCATAGGCTGCTATGGCTTTGATCATTTTTAATTAAAATATATGTTTTTCTCACATGATGACTGAACTGTTTAGGAACTGCAAAAGGTTATAAAATTAATGGCAGATGGTAAGTGAGTAAACTGCAGGTCTTGATATATTAAATGAGCACGTTTCATATCCCACCATACACTTTGCTCCACATCAGATTTATATACTTATCGACTCACAGGCCACTTCATTAGGTATACCTGCTCAACTGCATTTTAATGCAAATATCTAATGAGCCAATCACATGGCAGCATCCCAATGCATTTAGACATGGCAATGTGGCATGGTTGTTGGTGACAGATGGGCTGGTCTGAGTATTTTTGAAACTGCTGATTAACTAGGATTTTACAGAGAATGGTTGCAAAGGTGAGCATCAGCTATCTGACCAAAAATGCCTTGTTGATGCCAGAGCTTTGAAGAAAGTGGCCATACTGGTTTAAGCTGATAGAAGGGCAACAGTAAATCAACATCTCTTTAAAACAAGTATGCTAAAGAGCTACAGCAGAAGAAGACCACACTACTTTCAGCTAGGAGCAGACTACCCTTACACAAAGAAAATATATTTCTGTCAATATATTAAATGATTTAGTGTTCTGATCTACTGATAAATGGAAAAGATTTTACAATGTTAATATTCCTTGTTGCTACACTAATTAATACCAACTAATAATTAACAGAAAAAAAGATATTCATATTAAAAAATATATTCACAATATACAGAATAGTACGTATATTGTATTAGTATATTAATACACAGTGGCGGCTGGTCAATAAGGGGCGCCGCCCCCTTAAAGCTGCTTTAACATGTAATTATTTAACATAATTATTTATATTAATAATGAAATAAAGCCATTTAGTCACAATATTCCACTGTATTTCCTAATATAATTTATTAACAATAAAAAAAATCTAAACTGTATTACGTTCATTTGTGTTTGTGTACGCGGGGCGCTGGACAAACGAGTGTCTATGTAGACACGTGAAGTTTTGAAAAGCATGTGATTTGAGGCTGAGCTCTAATTGGATTTTTTTTAAATCATCTTTGGTGCACAGCACTGTGCGCACCAACACTCCACCTGTTCTTAGCAAATTAATATTGTTTTTAAATATTTGGGCTCATGTGATTCTCATTCTCAACAAGTTTTATTAACGGTCAGCAGAATGTTAGTTAATGTATTGAATAGTGATTGGAAGAGAGCTAAAGCAATGCACACAATGAGAGAAATTTCTGTAATTTCTTTGCTAAAATACCCCTTTGCAAGGTGATCGGACAAAGAAAGAAAAAAAGTAAATGAGCTTGGACCAGATCGATCTGATCTTCTAATTAAGCATCAGTCAAGTGATCACGGCTGAGCTTACACTTTGGTGCTTTTCGAACACTTCTTATGGCTATTTATAGGCGATTATTAGAAATTTAATTTTAATTTTGTTTCAAGAATTGTACAACAGAAGAATGGAAACATGTTGAGGAGTCTGATAAGTCTGGTCTGAGGAGTCTTGAGACATTCAGATGGTAGAGTCAGAATTTGACATAAACAACATGAAAGCATGGATCTATACTGCCATGTACAGTATCAATGTTTTTCGGTTGCTGGTGATGTAATGGTGTGGGGGACATTTTCTTGGCACACTTTGGGCTCAAGTACCATTTGAACATCGTTTAAATGCCACAGCCTACCTGAGTATTGTTCCTGATAATGTCAATCCCTTTATGACCACAGGATAAAGTGGCATGCCACAAAGCTAAAAGCATCTCAAACTGATTTCTTAAACAATACAATGAGTTCTCTGTACACAAATGGTCCATAGTCACCAGATCTCAACCCCATAGATCACCTTTGGAATGTGGTGGAATGGGAGATTTGCATCTTATATGTGCAGCTGGCAATTGTTTGTTACTATAATGTCAATATGGACCAAGGAAACATTCTAAAGGTTGTTTCCTGCACTTTGTTGAATCTGTGCCATAAAGAATTAAGGCAGTTCTTAATGGAAATGGGGGTCCAACTCAGTACTAGCAATGCACACCTAGTGAAGTGGCTTGTGAGTGTATTGTCGAACTGTATAAATGTAAATGAAAAGAACTCCTACACGGTTAACATATATCTGAATTGAAATACTCTTGTGGTGTCATTGATCTGAAGGTGTAATGAATAATCCTTATCAAAAACTGATAACATGTTGTTGTAATCTATATCTTATGCTGATGAAGTGACTCTTATTCCAATATGCCCACACCTAGCATTCTGTATCTTTTCAGCACATATATAATTATTTGCATTAGTATTTGGGTTTTCTTTGTGCATTGTAACAAAGCTACAAAGCACTGTTTGATTGTAAATCAAAATATATAATGAGCCACAAACCCTTTAAGGTTTTCCTACATAAAGAAACAATCATGACACAGAAGGCACACTATCCTTACATGGCTGACAAAAGAACAGAATAAATGATTTACATTATAATAATTACATTCAGCTATGAGAATTAGAAATCAGCATTGAATAAATTGAGCAGCTGTTTGTTATCAGATGAAGGATTCAATTCAATACAATTTTATTAATATAATACTTTGGTCACAAAGTAGCTTTTTAGACATGTGTACATTCAGGTTAAATTTATGAATTTATCCCTACTGTGCTTGAGTTACCCCTCATTTCTTCATAGTTTGCTTGCGGAGAGCCATGCTTTCTTTTATTTTTAATGTAGTTTTGAGGGACTTTCGAGTCTGTAATTTTGGACAGGTTTTCAGTGCAGTCCCTGTACCTGACCAATTTCAGAGGATTTTTTTTGTCCTGTAATGATATTCAATAAAATTGCCATATTTTATAATTGTGTGTAAAATTAGTTTAATAACCATCTATTTTTACATTTTGATCAACAGGGTAACTGTATAATTGTAGTTCCAATTTTATTTTGTATTTATTTCAATCTGATGGTTCGGAGAAACCAGACACCTGTTTTTTCTTATGTTCTTTTGTGTCATTTTATGTAGCTATGCATCTAGATATTGTTTTGGAAAATGTGTAATAATATCAGAAAATAGCCAGAAAAAGATTAGATATTATCATAGTGCAAACTCGCTTCTTATTGCATTCTCCATTCGAGCCTGTGGGAGAATGTGGTGGATGACATATGTGAGAGACATTCTTTCTTTTCTCAGGTTCCTGCTCAGTAGCATTTTTTCCTTGTGCACTCAAGGTTTTATAATATTTCAAATTATATAAGTTGCATTAATATAACATCTGTAGTTTTCTGTAAGTAATGTTGTTTAATGTACATGTCTCTTGTTTAAAATCAAAAGAATCAGTTTCTCCAACTAATAGTAGCATTTTTGTTAGTTTGTATTTGCTCTATTCTAAATCTATAAATCTTTCTGACCAGGAAAGTGCTAGCTGGCCAGAGGATAAGCTAAACAGAAATCAGGAGACAGAGGACAGAGTACAACAAAGATAAATATCATTTATTGTGTGCACACAAAAATTTAACTCCTTTAACTTTTAAATCATCATTTGTTTTTTAATTGTCTTAAATCATGACTATCTGTTCATATTTCATTTTTTGTAACATCTCAGTGTTATCTCTGTCATCAATGTCATCGTGTTTTACTGTTTAATTTATTCTTGTTTCATCTGGAAGGTGACCTTGGGTGACCAGAAAGGCACTTATATAAATAAAATGCATTATTATTATTATTTAGGCATTTGGCAGACATGCTTATCCAAAGCAACTTACATTTTCTTCTCATTATACATCTGAGCAGTTGAGGGTTAAGGGCCTTGATCAAGTACCCAACAGTGTCAATTTGGTGGTGTTGGGATTTGAGCCTGTGTCTTGCTGAACCATAGTCCAATTCCTGAACCATTGAGCTACCCTGGTACCTATTAACCCAATTAGGGTAACTTGGGCCTAAATTTGTAAAACTACTGGTGCTTATATCAGTTTTATCTCCAAGAACATAGATATTCATATCAACAAATGTTGACAAAGAATTATATTTTAAGCATACTCAGTGATTACATAAAATTGTAGGAAAATAAAATAAATTCTCCAGCTTCACTCATTTTTACTAGCTTTTAGTTTTTCCCCCTCCAGTAGAATAGATCAAACAGAAAGAGTATTAACACTATGTTTAATTAAATATAAATATTATTTGACAGAGGGATAAAGCTTGCGCTGCATAATGAACTACAATGCTAACCAGCATATTATTTTGTCCTACAATTGTACAGAACATTTCTATTTAAAGAAACGGCAGAATATAGTTATGAAAATGTTAAGAAAGAAGACACAAAACACTGAAAAATGAAGATGGATTTTTTTTAAGCTTCACATGTTCAGTCATTAAGCACCTTAATTCCAACAACTATCATCTCTTCCTCTCCTCTCCTCTCCTCTTCTTTTCATCTCCTTTCCGCTTCCTCTCTTCTCCTCTCTTCTCCTTTCTTTCCTGTGACTCAAGGTCATAGTCTATGTATTACTTAATCCTTATCAAATAAATAATCATCCTTAGTAACACATAGCAACAGCACAGAAGCGGTGTATCTCAGGTCCTTTGTATGAGATGAAAAGGAATTTTAAGATGTTGGACTAAAAATCATTACACATTTGTAACCTAGTCTTGCAAGAAGTAGTTACTATTGGAACGATAATTGAGCAAGATTCTCCCAAGCATTATCCTCTTTGGTACAAGCCAAATCAAAAGCCAAAATAAAGGCGAAATCAATAAAACATTGTCACCAACACAATAATGCTTTCATGCATTCTCTGTACCTTAGGTTCTTCTGACACTGGAAATATACATTTACTTTTTAGTAAATCTTTTTCACCAAAATAAAATAATCTGGAAAAATAGTTGTGTTTTTTGTGATTGTAGTATGTGTGGTCATTAATACGCAATAGTGGCATGCGGGCACTATGTCCTCTGAGAGGAGCTACGCTGAAAATTTCAATTTCGGCATAAATTTTTAGCTTTTGCAAATATACTATTTATTTCTCATTTTTACTAAAATAAATTTAATTTTTCATAAATCTATGAAAAATCTATTCAATTAAGTCTATTCAATATGATTCACATAAAACAGATTTTGTTTTACCATTATTTATTTACATTAATTGTATATATTTAGTTTGTCTGGAAATTCTGCCTTTAACATAAATTTATTGATACATTAATATTGTTTTTCAGCATAGACAAAACAGATTTAAATGACTTCTGCAACTCATCCATGAAGTTAGTATCCACTACGAGCAGTTACAACTACATAATACAACTACAGTACAGTACATTACTTAAAATGTTTCTGGTATAGGAATTTGTTCAAATGTTTACATACAGACACTGATGTAATGGGTGAATTTAATAAGAAGTTTGTTGGCATATTTCATTGAGTAATGTAGGGGAAGTGTTGATTTCATCCTTTAGCCTTCTGGATTGTTATGGAAGGAAATCAGTCAATGCTCTGAGTGCTATCACATCTACAGATGTGTGTAACATAGTCCATTCCCCAAGTCTCAGAAAAAAACAGTCAGGGATATCAAGAGATCCTATTTTATCTTGGCCATTAGCTGTCTTCCCTAGGCGAAGATTGGCTGCAGTGTCCTAATGTTTTTTTTTTTGTTTTTTTTTTTACCAGCACACTCTGTCTGTGATTATAGCTTGTTCAGTAGTATCTGCAATTTGTGACTTTTTACAGTTTCCAAAAACTTTCATTCTAGCTATGTTTTTTTAGTATGTTCTTGGATTCCTCAGCATTCAATGCACCCATTTCTTCTTAAATGCTTGCATTCCTCTTTCTTCCTCTTAGTGCAAAGTCCAGGATTCATAACTGTAGGTTGCCACTGGTCAGACTAAATGTTTAAAGTCCAAACTTTTTTTTCTAGTAGCTTTGTTTTTCCAGATCTTGTTTAACTTTGTAATGAAATGTATGATCATTACCAGTCCTACTAATTATCTTATGTGCAAATAGCTTTGCTGTTTGCTGAAACTCCGGACTTACTCTATATCTGTTGCATTTGCCATCACCTTAATTGTGCTGGGATTTATTTGCATGCTGTATTCATTTCCAGTTTCCTCAATTGTGTGGATTAGGTTATAGAGGTCTTCAAAATATATTTCAGTAAGAACAATGTTGTCAGCATAGTACCAATTATTGAATACCTTTCCATCTATCTTAAAACTTTTATTTTAACCCTCAAGAGCTCTGATGTAAAATGATAAATAGGCAAGGAGACAGATTGCAATCTTAATGAATGCCCTTTTAATTCTAAATACATATCCCCTTCCAGTGTATGTTGCTGCTTGTAAAAACTACTGAGTAGCTGAAGAAGGTATAGTGCAATGACCATGTCCAGCATACTGAATCATAATTTGTCATGCTGTATCATATCAAAAGCTTTTGTGAAATTGATAAAGCAGGGACATGAGGGGTGATTGTGCTCTCTGGCTATTTCAAGGATGATTCAGATGTTGGTGATCTGATCTGATAGGCCCAATACCTGCTTGTTCACATGTAAATTAATGTGTAAGGTGACCCCTAAGCCACCATGCTGCCACACATGCAAATTCAATGTTGTTTATTTTGTATTTACATTAAGATCAATTATACAAGAATTTTATTTGCAAGAGACACTAATTCTACTGTTTTATGCCTATTATATTGGAGTATTTGTTTGTTCTCAGGCCATAAAATAAAAACAGACTTGTTCTGGTTGTTGGCCCCAATCTTATTTCCAAAATGTTCTTACAGATTTTATGTAATTTATGAAGAACAGTCTCATTGCCATCAAAATCATATTATAACTAAAATCAGATTTATTGGCAAAGTATATTAACATACATAAGTAATTTAGTTCTGGTCATTGGTGACTCTCAAATAGTATGGACATAAATAAAGACACCTGTATTTTTAGAGACAGTACAATACACAGGAAATACACAGCATTTACTGTAAGCATTGTACAGAATTTAAATACACCTTCTGGTGCTACTTGGACACGTCATAGGTGTGTTTCGGGTCTTTAATCTTCATACACCCTCGCCCGGGCGACCCAGCCGGGTGTGATCAGTCCTCGGCTTGTGTCCAAGTGGCCTGTTGCTCCACGGATCCCCCCTGCGGATCCACAGCCACCGTGAGGCTCTCTCTGCGGCCTCTAAGATGTTTGTGGTGGCTTTTTTCAATTGCAGTCCTCTCACTCCAAGGAGTTTGAG
>JAOVVB010172724.1:0-11401 GCA_028570985.1 Heterobranchus longifilis | reverse complement strand
TTGATATGGTAAAATATTCATCATGCATTGCTTAATACAGCAAGATGTTGTGCTTTACTCAAACACATTGCTGCATACTGGTGTAAACAGGTGCAGGTAGAGCCCCCCCCCAACACACACACACACACCAACCACTCTGGATTACAGGTAATTAAGTGCAATAAGAAATAAGAAACCACAGGGAACTCTGTTAAGCTAAATCCAGTCACAGACTTGACTTCCTTCCAACTTGAAGGGGCTGCAGTTCTACAAGACACAGTGGGCGGACACCAAAATGAAAAGAGCGCAGTGACTCAGGCAGCAGTACGCAACACGTTCTATTTTTACACATTCTACCCATTTGACTCGCTTTCAAAACTGAAAATGTTGTATGCAATGATTGCTTGTTACCAGATACAAACTAAGTGACATCTGTGTTGGCTGTGGTTACCTTGCATTCATTTGCCAATACAACAGATTAAAGTCACTTCAGTCATTTGATTTTTTAAAAATCATGATTATCATGTGTAGAACAACCATCAAGATGTTAAAATAATAGTTTATATCCATGGCCATGGCTTCCCTAAAACATCCTCATGTTTCAATTATGTTTACCAATAACCAATTAGCATTATCTTCTTTTTTTAATCAGAGATATCTGATCATACAATTGTAAATGATATGATATGATGTTTAGTTAAACTCTCACTTTCTCATAATCTTCATAAAGACATGTAAATACCTATCTTGTTTTTCTTATGGAACATGACCTAATTAAAGACATCCTTCTAATTAAATACATCCACCCTGGTCCTAAATCAAAATGTGTAATATATATAGTATAGTCATCTCTGCATTTTTTTTATGGCCAAGTTGCTGCCCCTGGCAGTCCAAATGGAAATGATGCAATGAGTTTCTTGTACACTTTGCAGATAGAAACAGTGTAGATGTAACCTACCCTAACTACAAAACTTAGTAAAACAAAATCATCTTCTATTATCAGATAATGTGTCCATGAAAATGTCACAAACAAGGTTTCCCTCCTTGAAAGCATGACTGTGCAGAGCAAAAATACTGTGAGTTTACAACCAATGAGTCAGGAGTTTGACCTAATGGTGGCGCTACAGGAAAGGTCATAGGGTCATCAGAGACTTCAGAGTGGAGATGTGCACTAAAGAAACAAACAATTGAACAGTCACTTTGCAGACGTAATGAATGTGACTGTACTCCCTCACAGTAGTAATGATAAGACTCTAAATTAGCCCATCATCGGACTGAAAGTTGAGTCAGCACTTCAACACTTCTTCTGCAGTTCATTCATGTAATTGATGCTTTCCTAAATGGATTGACATTTGCAATCACATTTGTTGCTTTAATCGACTACATTTATGTGCTGGCTATAATTACACAATTATTTGCTTTGGTTAATGTTGTTTAGTGAAGACATTTAATTTGCTGACTCCTCCTGGGCTGTCATATCACCACATGACACGCTTCTGAGAGAATTGCCCTACTCAGTCTGAAAAAAAGAAAAATCACAGTGTCTTGCAATAACTTTGACTGGACACCAGATGGCCTAGTATATACTTTACATAGTCTTTTTCTACTTCACTACATTTCAGTGGGAAATATTGTACTTTTTACTCAACTATATTATTTGACAGTTCCTAGTTAATTTGTAGATTATGATGTTACATTAAAAAAAAACTGTGAGAAAGAGAAAGAAGAAAATTCCCAATTCACTTTAATGCTATTAGAAGGTAATAGGTGGTATGGGGTTTACATGTCTGGGTCCAGGCAAAATACTGTAAAATGACATTGCAGTATTTCCAGAACAATTACTGTCCTGAAGGTGGTGTGACTCATTAACAGCCAGGAAGGAACAAACATTGAGGTAAATAAAAGTGCAAGGTCTTCTGTGGGATGAAAATCTAACGTTGGCACTGACAGTAAAGCCTCAACAATCGATGCAGTCACAAGACCTGGCCCGCGCTCTTCACCTACATGTAAGACCCACAGTTTAAGTGAATGCTTAATAATGTTGAGCATGCAGGCAAGTTGAGGAAAAGCATTCACGTCAACAAAGTAAATTTGCAGGGCTACTGACGGTACTACAGGTTTTCCTTTGATATACTACAGCTTTAGTTGAAAGTTTGACTAATACAGTCCAGGGGAGCATCCTGTCCTTTGTGTAGTCAGTTGTGCCTGGCTGTGTTTGAATTTGATTGTTTGGTTTAGCACTGCTGCACTGGACAGTTCAGTAAACAGACCCACACATTGGGGGTGCAGCCAAGACTAAATGGACCTGAATGTCACATTATAAAATAGTGTTGCTGCTTCTCTGCTTAAAAGCTTTTGTAGTATTACAAGTAAAGAGTGAGGACCCTGGTAGTTCCTTCAGAACAGGCATCTTGACACACCATCAGTTCTGCAGCTCAGAAGCAGGGACATGCTTCTGCATCAAAACACAAATGAACTAATCTACTGTTCCTACAATTTATCCTTATGTATTCTCCTCCCTGTCTGCGCTGACTCTACTTTCTGTTGGTATTTCTAACTTCATCAATGGTGAATAAATAGTGTGCATGACACAAGGCTTTAAGTTGTAGGCCTTTATCAAGGACAGTGCTGGCCCTAGCATCTTTGGAGCCCTAGGCAAAATCCGCCCCCCCTTTTTTTCTTCGCCTCTAGGCGTCTAGATGGTAACCCTGGATTTAGACACGACCATGTAGCTACTGCTCAAACTGTTGTGCTGTCGCTTAGTGGACTGGCGGCACCACGGGTGCCACAAAACAGACTTGGCAAAAAACGAAAATCCACATCTTTCTTAAAACATGAAAAAAAATATCGGCTCGGGGACTCCCATAATTGTTGGGTTTTTTTTAACTTCATAACTCGATTTTTTTTCCTCCACATGGTGGCGCCCTATACAGCCTATGCCAAGTAGATCAAAAACTATGTCTAACATCGCCTACTCTGGATCAAAATGTGAGGATTTCAAGCTTTTTCTGTTTTGGACTGCTGGTTGGACAAAACAAGACACTTGAAGATGTCACCTTGGGCTATTTAGCCTACAGTATAACAATTTAACATTTGATTCTACACAGTGAATCAATTTGAATCAATTACTTGAAAGAAATCTTGGCAGATTAATTGATCACAGATACATTCCTTTATTTTATTTTAGGCTATTTTTTAATTATCTTTTCCCCCACAATTTTCCCCCACGAATCTGTGTTTGTCAGAAGTTGTGCCTAAAAAATAGTAGGTCTAGGTCTACGAGTCGAGATCTTCGGCGCAATATGTGGGCGTAGAAGAGAGTTTTAATTTAATTAAATGTCTATGGCAGTGGCGCTATGTTTCTGAAAGGATGGGCACTTGTTTCGCCCCGGTTCTCATCCCGGGCACAGCTGAGAAGCCTGTGACGTGTTTACATTACGCATGGCGCGCGCATAGATTGTGCGCGCGGCGCTCATAACCAACGTCAAGCCAGAGCGTCAAGCCAAAAACCAAACCCGGTAGCCTAGCTAGTCTTGTTGCCTAAACTTTTAGATTTCTGTCAGAAAACCCCGGAGGCTAACTTCTCCAGCACCGCGTCGAGGAAACATGTAAACTGCAGAAAAACGGTGCACACCGTTTTGAGTTTGAACGTGCGCGAGGACCGAGGTGACGTTAATGTTAGCTCACGCTACAACTGCCGTCCTTCAGGCTTTTCAGAGCCACCTTTTTCAAGCCTACAGAGGGTGAGTGTTTAATTTTCACAACATAACTTTAACATAGGTATTCGGACCAGCTCATTGTTTCAGTTAATATATGACAACATGAAAAGAAAAGTGAAACTATTAAAATAAAACATGAAGCAAAAGCCCCGGTGTATCAGTTCTGCAGCGTATTAAAGTATTCCAATATGTTACTTAATTTGAGTAATGGAATACGTTATACATGACATTTTAGGGCATGTATTCAGTCATCTGTAGTGGTTTTAAAAGTAACCCTCCCAACACTGCCCACAAGTAACAGTAAGAAAATAGCTCTTTTGAAGACTACTCTAAAAGTTGAATACAGTACGGTGTCTGTAAAACCAATCACTCTACACAACCCAAACAGCAGCGGTCCAATTATAGCTTCATAGCAACCGAAACTAGGCTTGGCCACCTGTGAAGCTTTGGATTTCTCCACAAGAAAGCAGTGTGCATGGGGCTGAAGTAAGAGTGACCCAGCATTTAAAGAGTTTGTAAAGGCGGTGTCTTTCATTTAGCCTTTCCAAACCCCAAAACACAAGGGCAGACGTGTAAGGAATGGAGGAAAATGTGTTCATCTGCTTTTACGTTAGCTGCAAATGTTTGGATATCCTGCTAACTAGCTTACTACCTAGAGCAGTGATTCCCAACCTTTTTCATTAAGGGACCCCTTTTCTATCATTGAGTAAACTGACAACATATTTTATGGCTATTTCATATTATATTCAATGCATAACAATAACATTACAGAGCAACTGATGAACTGTACAATTAACCCAAATAGTGAATGCAATAACTGCATTTGAATTTTGAGCAGATTATTTTCCGTGAGTTTTCCTGATATTAAGTTAACAATATTACAATAATCCCAAAAGTAACACTTTCATTCACAGAAACGAATGAAATGCTGGGATGTATAATGTATACAGCTATTTTTGCATTTACGTTTTTATACAGTGCCATAGTGTGTACAGGTTATCCTTGCATTTTGTTTGTAGTTTTAATATGTTCCTATGGTGTGTAAACTTTGAGAGGTCATCCTGCATGGCAGCATATGCTGCAGCTTTCTCGCTGTCTTGGCTCTGCAGCTGCTGTGTGGCCTCTGCTAGTTTCTCAGAGAGACACTCATTCTCCGTGATGTGCTTTCGGATTTGAGTGTCCCTCTGATTCAGCTGGTGCTTGTAGTCCAGCTCCGGAGTGTCCCAGCGTTGTTGTTATTCGGCCAGGGCCTTTGAGAGGTCGTCCTGCATGGTTGGCTCTGCAGCTGCTGCGTGGCCTTTTCTAGCTTCTCAGATAGGATCTCATTGTCCTGGATGAGACGCAGGATTTCTGAGTCTTTTCTGAGTTTCCCAGCATCATACATGGCGACCAGCTTGTCGTAGCTGGCATCAGTCAGCTCGAGGCTCTTCTTCAGTTTGGAGATTTCCATGTCTTTGTCGGCCATGACGTCGTCACTCTGTCTGTTGAGGACTGAATCCCTTCACCTTGTCCTCCAGAGCTTTTATTTTCTCTTTGTCTGCACGCATTTCTCGTTGCATTTCCTTCATGGAATCAGTGGCAAATTTGAAAGCAGTTTGCATTTGTTGGAAACTTAGGGTAGGTGCTGGGCGGCTCTGAGGACCGTCGGCCCGTCTTCCTCTGTTCCTTTGTTGGAACTTCTGGGGACGCTCTGGACGCCGCTGAGGTCTCACCTCGTGCCTTTGGTTGAGTCCATGGCACCGAAGCATGTGGTCCATAGAAGACATTTTGTCTTTAAAAACACGGTTTGTTTGTAAAAGACTGTTGTCAGTAAATCAACTGCTTGTCAGAAAATCGCCGGGCAGAATGAGAAAGTCTGCAGCTCTCTCAGAATAGAGAATGCTGCACAGCATGGTGATGTCATTCAGCCCACAAAAAGCCAACATTTTTATGTCATTGTAATCAGTTAGCTGTCAAGCAAAGGAGCAAAAATGACTGAAACAATTGGTTAGTTATTAAATTAGTTGATAGAGAGAAAATGAAACTGTTTTGATAATCGAAACATTGCAAGTTTTTTTCATGAAACATTACAACTTTCTTCTCATAAAATTTTAAAGAGTTTTTTTCTCAAAACATTGCGACTTTCTTCTCGAAACATTATGACTTTTTTCTCTTAAATTTTTGAGATTTTTTTCTCGAAACATTATGACTTTCTTCTCAAAAAAATGAGAGTTTTTTGGGTTTTTTTTAAACATTGTGACTTTTTTTTCGTGAAACATGACTTTTCTCATAAAACTGTCATATTAAGGGCATTCATTAGTTTACTGCACCTGGTTTTCACCACTGGAAGGGAACTCTGGAGGGCACTGCGTCATGTTTTCTCCATTTTAAGGGCACTTTATTGTGTTTTATATATGGGCATCCAAGAGGGCACTTTTGCTGTTTGTTTCAACATGTGCACGTTCAACAATATTGGTAAAATATTAGTCTCTATAAACAGATTCTGTATATGAATGTAGAATCTGTAGTCCGTGTTGAGAGCAAGAGGCGGAACTCATTGACCAAAGTGCAATCTCAGAACCCATTGGCTATCATCTGATAACAATTTTCCTTTTTTATTACCTTTTTGTTGTTATTTATTTGCATTCATATGCATACATCTGTTTATAGAGGCCTCGTCTCTCAACTCCAACTCCATTCTTGCGTCTCAAGTTGCTAATCGGACTGTAAACAATGACCGGTGCACGGAAGAGGAAGTCTTGGCCTGCATATCCGCTGGCTACACCCAGAAATATTGGCCGTTGCCCCAGAAGGCTAAATCGTCGTCAGACCGATAGCCGATGGGTAAAATATAGACTGAACTTATGGTGCGTTCACCTGTGACCGTTCAAATGTCTAGGAGATAAATAGTTTAGACAGCTATCGAGGGGCATAAACCCACAAGTTCAGGGATGCTGAATTAGAGAGGCTTCCAGTAGGTGGAAAAGGAAGTTTACAATACATTGAAAGAAAACAAAAGGCTGGTGAAAGGGTGTCTAGGGTAGAGTGATGGTGCGACACACTTCTAAAACAAGCCACCGTCCCCACGCCTCTCACAGTGTGCCTGTGGGCACATGTAGCATTAATTGCTGCCTCCACAGAGCCTGCAGACTGCACACTATCTATTGCTCGCATCAAAGAAACCACACGCTGAACTTTATGAAATTTTTATTCAATGTGTTCACTTCTCTTCCCTTTTTCCTCTCTTTCTTCCTTTTCCTATTCCCCACCTTGGCCCCCCTCTCCCGTTTTAGCTCCGCCACCAAACAGACAAGAAAGACTTCTCTCTGCCATGTTTTTCGGCTCGACTTCCTTCCTGCCCAGAAGCACTCGAGTATCTCGTTAGTTCTCTCACAGCTAACGTCTCTCCTCTATCTGCCAGGAGCGAAAAACCTGATCGGGGGGGAAATAAAGAGAAGAAAGGGGGGACTACATCAAGAAGTTTGGTGGGTGAGATTCTCCGTGGAGCTAGGTGAGAAACTGTAATATCATTTACAGTAATTACACATACAAGGAGCACACAAAGGAAAGAAAAGAGATGAGAGGGTTTTCTCTCCCTGTGGACAATGTACACCGAAGGGCCTAAGTTTCATCATAACCTTAGCACAGATACAAGTACATGCAAGAACACATTGCAATATCATTGTTGGTGTGATAATAGCACTGCCCTTATCTCTAATACATGAACAAAGGTTTGTAGAAAGGTTGGCTTATTTCATGTAGTCCACAATTAGTTCTTTTCACTAACACACACCTTTTGCCCCGTGCCTGATTATTACAACTGTGCAAATCAAGAGTCTCAGTTGATGCACCCTGCACATTACCTCCCTTTTAACTGCTCTCTCTCACACGCACATGCACAGACACACACACAGACACACACACACACACTGTGGTCATCCATCAAAGCAGCGAGTGTTGTTTCTTCCCCCACACGTCTCATACACACAGGTATAAATCACTGCGCCTGATTTCTGGGGCCAGGGTTTAAATAATTAAAGAGCTTTAATTTATCAGGATTTAGCACCCCCGAACAGTAGGGCTGACAAAAGAGAATGAGAGATATATTGAGAAAGAAAAAAATGGTCATTATACATTAGAAACACATACAAAATTATTACACATTTCACTGGAGAGAAAAACGAACATCTAGGGCTAAAGTGGCACCAAAGACTACGTGAAAAGGCATTAAGGTTCTGCTCTAGAGCTACTTGATCTGGGTGTATTGAGTTTTATTTACTTGTTGGTAGAAGACAAATGCAATGCAACCGTGTGTGAAGATTTGCACGGCTGCATATGGCTGATTTGTGACAATTACAAGTCATTGGAAAAAACACCAATGTAAAATAAGAGATAGACACAATCCACATTTTAAGAATTAAAATGAAAAAAAAAAAAAAACATCCAGCAAAAATCAAGTTACTTCACATGCTGTCAATTTTGGAGGCATACAAATAATAACTATGTTGATTTCTTTCTTTTTTTCAGAACTGTTGGCAGTGAGGTTAGGAAATATGAAAGCCAAAATAACTGGAGGTTTTTGTGATGAAGCATCCAAGACACTGGGCATGAAAAGACACACTACAGTAAGTTACATTTAAAATCTTCATGTCACGTCATTAACTGTCTAAAAGCGAAGTTATGGTTACTCTAAAACTATAACAAATAACCCCACTAAAACCTCTAAAGATCAGTGACATTTTTGTATGCTGCATATAAAAACCTACGCTGGAGAACAACACATTGAGTAAAGCACATTTATAGAATGAAATCTGTGTTGAATTATGTCTTGCAAAAGAGCCACGAGGCTGGCGAGGGCCAATGGCTGTCATGAGATGGCCAGAGAACGGTGGAACTCTACTGCCCCCCTGTGGCCATAAACATGCAAATAAATCCTCACCCAAATGAAAATCACAGAACTGACCGATTATGACACACTGATGGGTCTCCTACTTGCATCTTTTGGTTCACTGGATGAACTATTAGCCCTATGAGTTTTGGAAGTCAGAAACAAGATCTACCAGCAGGCACAAAGACATAAGGGAGAAACATTACAATAAAGCAAACAGCCAACCTCTGGCTTTGTTTAACCCTCTTATTATTTATTCTTTCCAGTAGATCTCTGAAAACAGAATGGACATACACTCTCTCACACAAACACACTTCACCCAGAAACAGAATAAAAAAGACAGAGCTTCCATCTGCTGATTAACTCAAAAACAAACAAAAAAAAAATCCCTCTCCACTTTTGAGAGTAAACATGCAGAATCGCTCTTGAGTAGATTATTATATATTATTGTTAACATTACTTGACCACCTCACTGAGTGAAGTCTGTCGTTTGCTGGCAATATTTAGCCACCTAGTGGTCGAACCCTCTTATAACATCAAGTATTGACGACAGGGAAATTTTATTACAACTTTGGAAGTTTTTGTCTATGTGACACCATGTCATCAATGAACAAACAGCTTGAACAAACATAGTTTAGTAGATATTCAACAAACTATCAAGTCTACAGACTCAACTGGGGGGGAAGATAAGAGTTTATCACACCAGAAACACAGTATCACTCCTAAATCAGACAGTACAATATGCTTTTTTAACCATATTGCATGATTTATTTTCTGAATAATAAACCTATAGATCCATATTAACAATACCAATTTCCCTGTGAAACTGATTACCCACAGTAATCCAGTACCATCATCCTCGTGACAGATGAATGATGTTACAGTGTGTTGCTCTGTCTTCTAAAGACTTCACATCACCATCTCCCCTTCTCTTCACTGGATTCCTCCTCTGGTGGATTGTTCTTCAAACTTCAGTTGTCCAAAAGGGAGCGCTGTAGAGCCTCCTGGATCATCGTGTGCTCATCTGTGGAGTAATCCTGCAAAGACATGGGCGTAAATAGAGAAGAAAACGGAAGCAGTAAGTTAACTGATCACTAGCGTCACAAAAAAGAAAGTCCAGATAGTGTTTAGGGCCTCAACTTACAACAAAGGTATCATAGGAGAATGTGTGTCTGATCTTCAGGTGCTGGAAAAAGTCAGCACTCCTGTAGTTAGGGTCCCCCCAAGGCATTGAGGCACAGATGGGACACACCTGGACAGATACAAAGTTTAAGTAATACTGTAACTATGAACAAATTAACCCTAGCTAAATCCAAACAATGTGTGGAATTTTACTTTATAAAAGAGCGACCCCTTTCACACATGCGCTGCAACCCTGAAATTAAATGTAAACAGACGTTTACCCTGCCAGCTTCCTAGTACAAAGTCTGTGTGATGTCCAGAGAATTCACAGCGAGCCAGTGGCCGTTGATGACGTTTCTATCATACGGCTGACGTGAAACCAGAAGAAAACAAACAACCGAGGGTGAAAAAGAAGGGTACTTTACACAAAGATGGAAACGAGAATGTCTAAGTAGAGAAACAACGAGATTTGGGAACTTCTGTCGGGAAGGGCCGATGCCAAAATAGTCAAGACAAATTCAAGGAACGGCAAGAGACTCGGTTGTTTCTGACCACGTAACGAACCGGCGAAGTGACCGCGGTGTAATCCCAGGCGCCACCCCTCGCCTAAACCAAAGAGTATTTCCAGTAAGTGAGAATATGTCAGACATGAATAGCTTCCTGTTGTGTGCTACATGTGTGAAAGGGCAACTCTGTAGTGTAGATTTCCTACCACTTGTCTTGCATCACGAGCATGCTGGGAAGTGCAATGTTCGACCAGGCCGTCCTGATCGAGGTTCTGGCAGTTGCAGTATGGGCAGGTGAAGGTGAAGCGATTTGGTACTGGACTGTGGGAAAGAAACAGAAACAATAAAATGTGTTACACTACTGATACTGCATTTGAACATAGAGAAGGGATTTGTTTCTCTTTGCTATCAATATAATGTTGATATGATATAAGAGAAGACATCATCTGGGATTTTAGCTAAAATAATACTTTTCAGGTTTTAAGAGCTGCCTTATAGCAAAGCAATACCATTTTCTTAATTAATCCAACTTCTCTTAACTGGCCACTATTACTTTATTACATTATTGTCACAATATAAAAAGCAATTCCACTTTTTACAACCAGGGTCTCATTTTTGGCCAATTTAACTGCAGGTAATTTTAACAGTCAATGAATTAATCTGCCATCACCGTACATGCAGGTGTGTGTAGTCCAATGGAAACATATCTGATTCTTTCATCGATGGAGTGTAAAGAAAATGGCAATTCGGTCTGATTATCATGCTATGGAAATACAAGCAGGCCAATCTTCTCACAACTCCAAAAGGTTATGATGTGGTCTAAATGAAGGCAACCATTAAAAAGTACTGTCTTTTGCAAGGCAGAGCTACTTTCTTATGTGTTCACCCTGCAGGGCGATTGCTCTGTTTACAAAGGTGTGTTCAATATGCTAAGCCAACTGGCAAGTCAAACCTAATCGCAAGCCATGCAGATGGTAGTCTGGCTCACTGGATGTGCAGTGTGGATATAAAGTCTGTTGGGCGCATCTCTCACGTGGCATTCTCCTCTTCCGCTATCTATTTTGCAAGGGCACCGTCACTGCACCTGTGGCTTAGCACCGCCCAAGATGATTGTGATTGGTTTAAACTAAGCAGAAGTTACATACTGTCAACATGCTTTAGTTTAAGCTACAGAAATATAGTTAGCCTAAAACTGGCATTTGGACATT
>JAOVVB010172703.1:0-11401 GCA_028570985.1 Heterobranchus longifilis | reverse complement strand
AGAGGGAGACGCCTCTCAATAAAACGTCAATACACGACCACTAGAGGGCGCTTAACTTCAAAATGTAACTACAGGTCATAATAAGCTCCCTGTACAAATTATCTATGGGGACGTGTATTGGAGGACAGGCTGAAAAGTATCTTTTTTTTTCTAAAACTGAAACCTCACAATGGAGTTCATGACAATCAATTCTATCTTGAACTTTGATTTCTCATTTTGCATGTACTACAATGTTGCTAAACCAGGAAAAAATGACTTAGATCGATCAGTTTGACTGAGCTAAAAGTAAAAAAAAAAACATATTTTCTCTAAAGCTTGATTTATAGTTGTATGTTGAGGGCTGACACCAGCTACAGAGACTAATAGCTTGATAGCCCTCACAATATATAAAAGGAGGAGAAGAGCTGAAGCACATGGTAATGTAAAGTCAGTTTCTGAGCCTTTTGAGCTTAGGTCTACATTTATGCATGCAAGGACAAATGTGTATTCATTTATGTACTGTACATGTGCAGCACAAACACATTATCTTGTTCCACTCTGTGTGTGCATGCATGTAGAGCATGTGTAAGTATGAGGGTAATTGGCGCAGGGGCAGATGTAGGGACAGACTGCAGAGAGAGCCCCACCACATGCTCCGTATCTGGGTTTTGCTGTCTGGGCGAGCCGCCATGCATTTACACCCCGGCTTGGCTTACAGAGCAGCCAGCGCCGTTCATGAGGGAGTCGCTTATTTAGAAACCCGGGATGCCTGTTGCACGAGGCAGCGATCTGCGTTTTCCACAATGTCCTTTTCGGTTTTAAAGTAAAAAAGGGAAGAAGGGAGATTTAGGAGGGAAAGTCTTCGGTGGCGATGAGAAGAGAGCAGAAATGGCATTGTTCCACAGGAATGTAATCGTGATGGATGCGTCAGGGGAGTGAGTTCTCTTATCACCTCTACTCCTGTGCCAGAATATGTCACAAAGTAGATTACTTACATCTACAGAGGGAGGGGATGGGAAAATACATCATGCCAAAGAGTGGGGTAAATTTAGAATGACAGAACATAACAAACAAAGCCAGGAAGTTGGCTCGCAGAAAAATTTGTGGCCGCTGTGTGTTTCTTTAAAACAGCTGGGAAGAATCAGAGTTTATGAGAAGGAGGAAAAAGCACACATACACATGCACAGACAGAAAATGATTAGGGGGAAATAAAACCAAATGCATGCATTGGGCAGTGGAACAATCATTGCTATATTGTACAAATAAATTGTCTACAAACCTGGAATAATGTTTTCTTTATAGCGTGGAACAATGTTGTTTTGGCTGCCCAATGCAAGAGTTGCATGGATAGATGGAAGAGCTACTGGCAGTTTGTTCAGGCCACATTTAAAGGCCTGCTCCATTATTTTTTATGTTTTTGCATATTTTGAGTATGTTTTTGTATATCATTCTGTAGCTTCCATGTAGTGTTCCTTATGTATTAAAATCCAAATATTCACATTTTGGTGGAAATACAGATGTTTTTGTTTTTTCCCAAAACTCTTTTTTATTTGTGTTTTCTACACTAGTTCCTCAAGTTGTTTCAGCATGTTTTGTTAAAGAGACATACTAAGAAATAATGGCATATAAACAGTATGTACAGTATATGGCAAAAAACACCATTACAAACAAAACAAAGGGATGTACAAAGAGTCTTCATACATTACAAGCCCTTCTGAAATATTTTCCCACATGACCTGACGTAGGTTTCTGCATGATGATGATGGTACCTATAAGCATGAGTAACATTACTGGCATGGAAGCTAAGCAATGTAATGCTGTGGATGCCATGTTAGATCCGAAAGTCACACAATAACAGAAACTGACTAATTAAACTGAGTTGCAGATGATCAGCAACTCCCGTGCTCTGCAAGGTGAAATTACTGTTTGTTTTTTTAATAGAGTCTGGTGGCTTTCAAGAGAGCGATATGTATGCTGTGGACGGGGTTGCAGCAAAACATCTTTTAGCTACCTGGGGGGAATAGCGTGATCCTCCCACACACTGCGTCCTGCTGGTGAAAGTCCTCGCTGTCAGGTGAAAAGAAGTGGCTGGCGACTTCACGTGTCGGAGGAAGCATGTGCTCGTCTGGAGCAATGACCAGCACAGGTTAGCAGAGGTAATTGGCCAAGTACAATTGGGGAGAAAATGGGGGAGAAAAAAAAAAGGACCACCTAAAAAATCAATATTGGTTTAAGTGTAAGCTATACAGGGTTTCCACACCTTCTAAAACATCAAATTCAATAGTAATTTGATCTCGGAGCTGCTGGTCTTCTGCTGCCATGATCGTGTTGTGTGACTTTCGGATCCAAACTAACGTGGCGTCCACATCAGTACATTGCTCAGCTTATAGCTCCAAACATTCGTATTATTCATAACCTTATTGATTAGCTTATTATGGTAACCCACATCATTAGTTTTTGCTAAGACTGAGTGGGCATTCCCATTTTAAATACCCAGAAAAGAACACAGATGAAGTCAGCCTTTAAGAACCTTATCTTGACCTTTGTGTGTTTGTGTGTATTTTTGTGTGTGTGAGTGCGTCTCTTTCAGACTAATCAGTGGTCTCTCTTTGCTACTAACACACTCGTTCCTTTCCTGGCCCCTCTCGCTCTCCCCTCTCTGCCTGTCACCGCTAATCCTGCTCCGACAACAAGCCTTCATTAGTGCTCTTCCAATCCGCACAACCCAGACAGCCAGCTAAGCCTGGCCGTCATCAGATAACCAGCTACCATGGCCTCTTCTGGAAGCTCTTTGGGAAGGAGTTTTTTTTTTGTGAGGGAATGTCCCCTTTCGGCTGAATGGCTGACTGCTCAAGCTTCCTGTTTTTGGAAGAGAAGGACAGGATGAAGGGGTTCCAAAAGAGAGGTGATTGGAGTTAGAGGGAATTGCGGTTATTAATCTGGGGATGTAAGACTTTAGGTCTTTAATGAGGAGCTGCGCAAGACATGAGCTCTGGGAAGCCTTAGCCAGGGTCAAACGTCAAGCCTGAGCTCATGCGACTCTTTGCTAAAAGACGCTATGAGATTATGAGAGGAATGCATATCAAAGGCCATCCTCGCCTCAGCTTTTTGGCCCAGTCAGACCAACTTTCTCAAGAGAAGGAACTCGCTGAGAGGGGAGGGGCTGGAGGCAACTGTCACATCACATGAGATGCCAGCAGATAACACCGATGAAGTGAATGCACAGATCGGTTTGGCTTATACAGACCGCATTGATTATGCGTCCATGTGGACCGCAAATCCATAGCTATGGACAGGAACATGTTTTAATCGACCCGGCTGTGACTGTTCAGAGACAGCAGAGCAAAAAGAGGAAGAAGAAATGATTGCTGTTTGTGCAGGGAGAGATTAAAATCACAGGAGAGCAGAGTTACTCTGGCCAAGAAAATTAAAAGACCACACACACGCACATGCACACGCACACGCACACGCACACGCACACACACACACACACAATTTAAGTTTTCTGTCTTTGTTTAAATTGGCAAAGCAGCAAAAGTTAAATAAATCACTTTTAACATTTTAGAACATATTGTATATTTCACAATACAAAACTCATTGAGGGAATATTTAACAAAGAGAGGAAATTATGTTTATTTTATTATTAACTCTTAATTCCTTTGTCAGTCAGTCAAAGTATAGAATTTGTGTCCTTGGTGACTTTCTCTGTATGATTTAAAATGGGGGACATTTTCACTGGTGGAATATGTAAGTATATTTATTCACTTTTCACAATGTACTGTACTTAACTACATATTTGAGGTACTTGTACTTTACTTGAGTCTTTTCCTTTCATGCCACTTTATACTTACCTTGCACGGCAGCTGGATTTTCGTGATATCACAGGATCACTTGATCACACAAATCCATCTTGTCAGACTTCAAGTATTTTTTTGTGTCCGGTTTGGAACAATAAGCGTCCAGTGAGGAGCTACTGGCAAATATGGGCGAGGTTTAGATGTGTGTGCTGGGCAACTGCTGCAGATTTTTGTCCCCAACCTTTGCTTTGCTATAGACCCGCCCTACTGTGTTGTGATTGGCTAGTACTTGTTACATCGACATGTCAAAAATCAGAGGTGGTAGGGTTAGGCCACAGAAGACAGGGTTAGGGTTACTAGCCAATCACAGCACAACAGGGCAGGACTAGCAGCACATAGGGAAGGACTCCTACAGTACTAGGAGCACATCTCGTAAAAAGGTTAGCATCAGTTCAGAACTGGACAGTAATCCTTTATTGAAAGAAGAGCAAAGAACACACTTCTACTCCACTACATTTATCTGACAGCTTTAGTTACTAGTTACTTTACAAATTAGTCAACTGACAAAATTAATCAGCAACTATTCAACAATGGTTGAAGTCATTTTTCATGCAAAAATATTTAATGGTTCCAGTTTCTCAAATGTGAAGATTTGCTGCTTTTCCTTTTAATATTAGTACTAATGTTGAGGTTTGGACTGTTGTTTGGGCAAACCAAACATTGTGAAGGTGTCATTTTTGGTTCTGGGTAATTGTGACGGCATGCCTCACTATTTTCCAGAATTATTACAAACCAAACAATCAATCGATTAAATGAATCAGTAGATAAATAATAAATAATATAATAATCAATAATAAAAAATCATCACTAGATGAATCCATGATGAAAATAATAGTTAATAGTTTGAAATGAGCTCCACCTCAACCAAATAGAACAGTAAAATCCTGCTGTTATATTGATGCATGATTAATAATAATCTAATGATATAATATATAATAGTATAACAGTCACAGGGGACATTTTACTGCACAATGAGCTAAAGTAAAGGATCGGAATACTTCCTCCACCACTGGATAGCAATGGTTGGCTTTGCAATTAAAGTGTGATTAGTGAGCTTCAGAAAATTGTTATAGGCACAGTAATACAGATACATACAGAGTGAAGACAGGAAATAAGATGTAAGATATGGTAAGCTTCATTGGCATCTCTTTGAAAAAAATGCAAAAGAATCGAAACAGGAAGATGGAGAAGATGAAGAGCAGCGGTTGTAGCTCTGAACTAAGGCGAGAGATTGCCAAGAGAAAATTCCTTTTAAAAACACGATATTGGAGCTGTTATTCATTACACTGGAAGTCTTGGGGTGGTGGGTTGATGCCTGTGACAAAGTCACCATTTCTTCAGGGTCAACATTGACTTAATGAAAGCGAATATCAGTCAAATGATTCCAAGCGATCACATTAAATGATTTCATTCAAAGAGTTTTGCTAAGAATCATTTAAGATGAGTTGAATGTGGCTTTGTGGTGATTGGCTTTGTAACCAAAGACATATGTTAAAAAAAAGTGTGAAAAGAGTGTAAAAGATAAATTTGAAGGAAATAAATTGATGGAAATCGAAAAAAAAAAAAGTCAACTGAAGAGGTTGAGAAAAGGCAGGAAGAACGTGATAAGTCACAGAGAGGGGAGGGAGAGACAGCCAGATGGAATAAAAAATGGAGGAGGTCTCACCGCGGCAGAGAGCTGTACTGTCTCTGTGCTTGTTGGAAGCCATCTCTGTCCTCTTGCTGCTGCTTCTGGACCTGAGTCTCAACTGTTACTGAATGGCGGCCGCTCGGCGTCTCCGTCCCATTGCTCACCTGTAACATCCACCAAATGACACAAGTCAAGATGCGCACAGTTAAGACAGAGTGACAGAGAAACAAATGAAACTAAAATGGTTGATATTTGTGTTTTTGGACACAAATCTGGAAAACACATTCACACACCAGACCACTCTCATTCCCATGTTGTCAAATTCCGACGTTTGTCATGGCCCTCAGCATCTAATACCAACGCACAAGGCACCCTTTATCATCTGTATGAGATGCACCAGGCTTTCAACTAACTCTAATGTAAACCCATCAGCAGTAATATTAGAAGCTCAGAGCAAGTGCTCTGGAAGTCAGGTGACTTAGTATATAGAGTGACAAGCAAACAGAGGAAACAAGTCAACATAGATTTATTATGTTGACTACTATAACAAACATACTTATTTTCACCCAAACCATGATGTTTTCCTAAACCTAATCAAGTTTTGTTGCGTAGACATAGCCAAGTAGTTTTGTTTGAATTCACAACATTAATCATGTTTAAAACTGTGACCGTAGTGGAGCATCATAGTTTGATGTGAAGGGCTACACACACACACGGAATATATTTCCCTGAGCACAGCAGATGGTTTGTCAGTGTGATGCGTCCTGTGGGTTAGGCTACGCTCAGGGAACAGGTAGTTAGTAGGTGTGATTCCATGATGACAATGACACCAAAAAATGCACCTGTGCCAGTTGATGAAAGGTCCCCTGATACTTTTTAAAGGCATAATTATTTCTATTGATTACAAATCCTTGGTTTACTAGAATGGCAGACAGCATAGTTTGTACTAACATTCTTAATGCAGAACGAGGCCACCAAAAGTGACAGTAGTATACAAAGGTCTAAAATAACTAACCATATTGACCAGAAAATGAAATGTCATTTTTTTCTGGAAAAAGTTAAAAAACAAAGTTGTGGGGTTGTCTTTGAGGACTCTACATTTACATGTAGACTTTGGAACTTTGGAATCATTGGCAAACAACCTATTCTGTTGTTTAAGTATGACGATGTATTGGGAAAAACACTTACAATGCGTTTTTGGTTGATGTGGTTGTATGTGTTTAATGTCTGCCTATGGATTGGCCACATTACTGCTGGCCCTTTTTTCTTGGATTTTAAATTCCACTGCTCATGCTACTCTTTCTACTGTCTCTCTTTATGTGAATCAGAGTGTTTATTATATTGTATAAAGCTTTATATAATATAGTAATATTTTGCTAAACATATGCAAATGTGTATTTCTGAACAAAGTAAACACCGCTAGTATGTTGAAGACATAAAATATAAATGCATCTCACCAGTCACTGCTTCACTTCACAGATTTGCATGTGACTCGACTACACACCACTAACCTGTACCATTGTGTATGTGTGTTTGTTGTCTGATCATTGGCAGGGTTGACATGGAGATATCATCTCCCTCAACACTAGCACATTGCTAACAAGCTGGCTGATGAAAGAACATGACAAGCCAATTAAATAGAGGCGAGCTGAGGAGGTGTAGCAAGCCGGGCTCGACCAAGTGTCAGTTTTCATGAGGCTTGGACTGTAATGCGGTAGGCAGGTGGGGGTGCGGAAGGTTGGTGTGCATACATTTCTGCTAAAGTAAATATTAAGCAGTGATTTTAACAATTTTACTGGCCAGTTGAGTTTTTAAACTTGAACAGAGCAGCCAAAGAATCAGTGTTTGGTAGCTTGGGAAGAGATTTTCTTAAATGTGGAGAATTTGTGTTTGTGTTTGTGGGGCGAATGGTAGAAGAGAGGTAATAGTACATGATGGAATGGATTGATGTGGTAAAGATGTGTTAGCAGATGGAAAGGGTGTCAGCAAAATATCTTCTTGGAAACATGTTGTGTTCTTGAAATGGTTGCTTTCCTCCTCACTTGGACAGCTGCAATAACAACGCAATTACATTTCACTCAGCGTCAATAACAAGTCTTTCTCAAGCGCTCCAAGTCCTAAAAAATAATAGTATTCCACGTGGGTGAAGTGAATTGGACTCATATGTTTCAGGTTTCGCTGCAACAACACGTTCCCCCGACTCAGAAAGTGTAGAGCACATAAACGAATATCAGATGAACAGTAAGGGAAAAGGATAAATTATTTTACTGGGGCCAATTGTGGTGGTGAGAAAATAATTAGTCACGCACACTGAAGGTTTTTAACGCGATTTGAAAGGAAGTGGTGAGGAATCCGGAGGTGCTTGACGTTTCAGTTTAAAACAGAAGGGTTGAGGTAGATGACGCCATGCCAAGAGAAATGCATGAGAAATAGCCAGGAGAGAAAATCAGTCAGTGTAATGGCATTATCCGGGGAAGGAGAATCAGATTATTCCATGTTAGGCCTGGAATACAATGCCATATAAAACATGACATTTGTTGAAATCGAATCAAAGAGGCGTCCGTGTTCGTTTTTATCCAATAATGTGAAAAATGATGTCTATATGGCACAATTTTATCTCTCCCTTGTTTCCTTGGTGGTGTCACAGACAAAGCAAGGAGAAAAAAAAATCTCCACCTGTTTAAACATAAGAGCATTCACAGACGGTGAGTCGATGGGGGGGACATAATTATGAAAATTATTTGCAGCTATCAAAAATCCAGGACCAGGAAAGCAGCTGGAAAGGCGTTGAGCTTTCAAAGTTCAAAGGTGTAATATTTATTGCTTCAGAGCTGGTCACAGACCTTTCAGATATCAAAGCATGTTGCTGTGATGGGTCAGCACTAACATATGGCTTTACCGCCCACTCCTCATGATGCTATGTTTGTAGACCGCCACATAGGGAACAGTTTTAAGAGAGCAGCCGTGCTGTACACAAACAGACATATGGAAGACATTTAAGTTGCTAATGGGCAGACAGAACAAGGAAAAGTGAGAGAATGGTAGTGAAACACCACATCCTGACAAAAGTGCAGTTGGATAATGATTCTCTCTTAAAGTCCTCAACCCAATTCCACCAATTTATTATGAGCAAGCCCAGTCCATTTGTGGTCGCCGGGGTGTGTAGCTCCGGGCGTAATATCCATCTGAAAGCGAGCAGCCCCTCGACCAGGTTGGGTTAGTTATCTTCATATCACTTAAGGAGTCCACAGCATGCACAAATGGCAGAACAACATTTTCAAGTCTTATCTTTTATTGTGAAGATATCTGTGTGGATGAATGTGTAGGGTAATAATGCTGAAATGTATTACTATGTCGACATAAGAGAAGCATACTCGCTTTGTTCTCCTCCCTCTGTTCTCAATCTTATCTGCGAACACAAACACAGTTTGGTATCTCAGTATATTGAGTGTGTAGGCATGCGTACATCTGTGCACATGCATGCCTGTGTCTTGAACAATGCAACAATATTGCAATTGCCATGAAAAAATCAATGTTAAACTAATTTTATGGTTGTGATATGCTGTTCAAATATGTTAGCAAGTCCTATTGCTTATGGTGGTTGTAATCATGAGATCAGTAAACCATGCTTGCTACTTGCACAGCACTGAACAGCAATATCCATAATTCACCCATGCAGCCTTGACAGCTAGGGTTAGCGAGCAAAGTGGGAAGAAGCTTGAAAAGAGGTTGATCAAAATCATTATAAACCCCTCAATAATAAACCCCGACCGACCAGAAGAGGCGCTAGTGCAGAGACCAGAACATAAGCCCCTATCTGGCTTCCCACCCGTAGACATGGACACCAAGCTGGAGGCTCAAACCTGCAATCCTTGTGTTGGTAGGCAGGTAATCTACCACTGCGCTACCTGCAAGACGCCCTGCAAAACATCTTTAAGTATCTTCAACCATGTCCGGTTGCCCTTGATTCAACCCTTTCTTGGATATACAGTCAAGTTATTTTGGTGATCGAGATAGTAGGTAGAGGACAATGACATAGTATGCATGTCCAAGATGCATCTTGAAGAAAGAGAATCCTCTCAGCACTGTGGCTAAAGGATTTCCCTGCTGCTTTTTTTACAGTATGTTATGGTCCTCTTTTGCAAGATCTGTGTAGTCAAACTGTGAAAAGAGTCACCTCGCTTGCTATAGAACATTAAGAGTGTGAATGAGTAAAACTAATTCATTAAAAATCGTACATAGAGCCCTGCTTGGCAGCATCACCCAACACATTCCATGTATTGTGTGACTGGTTACAGTGACTGGTCACAGCCAGGGGCTCACACACTGTCATGGCACAGAGCTATGTTGTCTTAACTCTAACCCTTAGCCCCTGGGAAGTCAAATGACTGTGGCTAAAAGTGGCTTATTCTTCACATGACCACATAGGAAAGAGTTAGCTGTACACCCAGAAACACGAAAGCACCATATTCAGAGTAACCCAAGATTGCATAAACACAACAAATGCTTATATACATGTATCCTGGTAGCAGAAGATAAGATTGATAATAAAATCTAAATAATTCACATAAATAAGAGATTTACAGGCTGCCGTTGGTGTGTTTGATCCACGGTACCAGCACGGCGTTCACGCTCTTCTGTGTGGTCATGCTTATTGGTGCTCCAACCCAACAGCACAAATTGATTTTATTGCTGCAGACAGAGAGCAAGAGAGAAAGAGGCAACTCTTTGGAAAATACATAGTGCTTTATGATGAACATCTGGAAATCCCCTCTCAGAGAGCAGCGGGGAGGGAGGGAGAGAAAACATGCCAGCTCTAATTGTATGTGTTGGCTTGGGGGCTACATGATAGACAGGGCTTCTCGTGTCCTGGTCATTATTCTATTAAGGAGGAGCCGGGGGTTCGAGGACTGACCTCTGCATTGTCATTACAGGCGTTCACAGCAGACATACCTGAGCTCAGTCTCCAATACCCCACAGACAAGGCAGGGGTCAAACTCACAGAGAGGGAGCCTCACACCTCATGCTGCTCTGTGTGTTCCCTCTGTACCTGGTACTCATTATGATGATAATTTTAATGTATATTACACAACTGATCTGGCAGAAATTCTGCCCTATTCTAAGGGCAATTTGGGGCTAAAATCTGTCTTAATCTGTACAGTCCGTACCAACGTTAGCCAAATTTCAAAATTAATTTTAAAAACTGAAAACAGCTCTTGACAAAATGACAAGGTCAGTTTAGTAGCTGTTCTGCAGCTTTTGATCATTACAATATTGAAATGTGAACATTTACACGGCAACTGGGAAGACATCTGCTGATGAAGATCATGCAATGTGATCACAAGCTGCAGAACAGCTACTAAATGGGGATATGATTGTTTTGTCCATGGCTGTTTCTCAAGTGCTCAGAAAAAAATGGACATTTGAACATTTTCATGACATCGGGGAAAACTCAGATGAACTACCGATGAAGATCATGTGGTTTGATCCACAACAGCTACTAAATGGACCACGACATGAGCTTGTTTTTGGATTAGATAGTCTTTATTGTCCCAGAGGGAACTCTCTGAGTGGCTCTAACTTGATAAACATGACCAAGATCATTCAACTGAGTGCCAATGGTCTTTTGGCAAAGTTTAACAATCTATCCCAGCCTATTTTTGTTGACCATGCTGAGGATCCCAAACCAACAAATCATTGCTGAGGTTAAAATTGACTCAGTAAAAGATGAATAAAACATTTTCATGAGCGATCTGTCGACATTAAAAAACTCAACTTTCTTTCTTCTTTTATTGGGATTTTTCTCAGTTTTTCTCCCAATTGTACTTATCCAAGTACAATTGGTAAGCTGTCCCGGTCGTTGCTTTGCCCCCTCTGCCAGTCTGGGGAGAGTTGCAGACGAGCACATGCTTCCTCCGACACATGTGAAGTCGCT
>JAOVVB010172692.1:0-11401 GCA_028570985.1 Heterobranchus longifilis | reverse complement strand
GGAGAGGAGAAAGAGAAGAAGGAGAAAGAGGAGAGAAGAAAGAGAAGAAGAGGAGAAAGAGAGGAGAGGAGAGGAGAGGAGACTAGAGGAGAGAGAGAGAGAGAAGAGGGGAGGGGAGAAGAGGAGAGGAGAGGAGAGGAGAGGAGAGGAGAGGAGAGGAGAGGAGAGGAGAGAGAAGAGGGGAGGGGAGAAGAGGAGAGGAGAAAGAGGAGAGGAGAGGAGAGGAGAAAGAGGAGAGGGTAAAGCGATCGTTCTGCCCCCTGCGCTGCGAGCTACAGTCGCTCCTCTCATCGGCAACAAAGCCTGCAGGTCTCGGGCCTCTTGTTTGCACAAAACCTGCATTCAGATTCACAGTGTGAGGGGTTTGTTTATCTGGGACTTTACTCCTCTTGTTTCTTATTTTTTCCCTCTCATGGTTTGATGAATTATTAATATTGTTTCTTGTGCTTTCTTCTGTCTAATACTTCTCTCAGTGAATGCATTACAACATTTTGAGGCAAAGTAATGATTTGCTGTTGAAAAGAGACGGAACTATACAACATTTCATGTAAAACTTTTTGAATAAACTACAATTCAATAATCTATAGACATGCATCCAGAGGCACTCCATAAATGAAATAATGTGAAAATATCAAAACAAAATCAAATGTAATTTGGAGGATTATATTGCAACATATTTTGCTCACGACCCCGACTCAGAGGGCAGGTCAGCTGGGGATTGGAAGAAAAAGTAACTTTCCATTGTTGTGTGAAATATGTCAGGCAGCTGCGGGACGGCAACATGAGTAAGAAGGAGTATTTGAATGTGATGTATTGCCAGACATTTGCTGACGCAGGTGTTATGGGACCGATATTCAAATGCCAGCCTGACGCATACTGCTGCTAGAATACATCATGCTGTCTGAGTCCTGCAAAAATGTTGGATCACTGCAGCCTCCTGTTATCTTTTTTCTAGTTTGTCACAAGGCATTTTCGACAGCATGTCTTCATCTTAAACAGGGGTCACTGTCTGCTTGAAAAGCACAGCAATAAAAAAAAAAAAACAATTCAGTAAGAGGTTGCTGCAGGAAAAGTCAATGGATTTAGATACAATATTTCAGTAACATTTATAGTAAAGGTACACATACAGTATTCACCATTATCCAGTGTATTAGCATGCATATTAATAGCATATCTTTATTAGTCATTATAAAGTACTTATTAAAGGGATAGTTCAGATTTTGTGTTGGTCTACCGCTGCCTCACCGTTTGTTGGTGTTATTGTGTGACTTTAGTGTTTTAAAAGGGATTAGCAAAACTAACAAACTAACCGATCGAGGTAGTGGTAGGCCAGCAACTCCTGCAAGGTAAAATTACTGATTTTGTCAAAGGATCTGTTGCTTTATTGCCTTATTCAGCAGGACCATATTCTACAACTCCTAAGCTCATTGATAGTAAGGACGTTGTTGTACATGAATTACAATCTTAATATGCTTTGCTCAGTACAGGCTTTATAGTCCTTCTCCCTTATAAGGCATTAATATGTTCTTTATAATGACTAATAAAGAGCCAATATGCTACTAATATGCATGCTAATAAGCAACTAGTTAATTGTGAATTTGTGTACCTTTTTATAATATAAAGTGTTACAGCAAGTTTGAATCTTCGTCACAATGTGTCCCTTTTTTATATTGACCCTCTCTTTGTTGATTAACGTGACACGGATGCTCTCCAGACAGGAAAATACATCACACACACTCACACACATACTTGGTGGAAGAAATTTGTTTGTAAATCGCCAAGTTTGCATACTGTAGGTGTAGGAAACACGTGGTTGTGTGCTGTTAAAATCTACTGTTTCTGTTTTTTCCACACGGAATAGCACGCAGACACAAAGTTACAAAGTTACAAACTCGTTCACCTCACCTGTCTTCATGTGATTTTGTAAGAAATGTGTGAAAGCTGTGAGCATCCTCCTCAATCAGCTGTCTGGGCCAGTGAGCTTTGGCAGTCTGTAATTAAGATTGATTGCCCTAGGGCCATATTAAAAATCTAAATTGTGTGTGTGTTTGTGTGTTAAGGTGGTGGTAAACGGTGTGGGCGGTACCAGTGGAGACCAGGATACTGAGAACACAGAGCTGATGGCCATCTACACTAAAGATAATCAAGGAGCGGAAAAGGTAACTTGAGGGGACAAAGGGAGAAGTGAAACACACAATCCTCATGTGTTTTATTAGTCATCCAAAGTGCTAGTTTACTCCCAAATGCGCCTCTATTTAAGAAGACTGACTCATAGTCACATGGTTCAGAAAGATTACTCATAATCTCATGTAATTACAGCTTCAGTGACTTTCCTTTTTCTTCTTCACCTTTCCCCGACATTCTTAAAGATGTAATCCTTCAGATTTCAGTGGTTACCGTAGTAACAACAAATGTGGTTTGATACTACAGCAAACACACACAGCTCCTCTGTCAGAGTGCAGCAGAAGAGCATCTGGTGTACCTGTTTACAGTGCAACTAAACAAACTCACGTTGTTTTTATTAAAGTCAGAGTTGTTTTCTACCCAACAGAAGAGCACTCACTCTCCATCTAACAGCTCTCTGTGGCTCCTTCTTGCTTCATTACATCTGGCCAAGAATTAAAACTGATCCACTGTTTTGTTTTTGTGGATGCATTTTTGATGAATGGTTGCGGTTGGCGCTAAGATGTTGTGTTTACCGTGGCTGCTTCACAATAAAAATCACCCTGTTGTGAATGCTTTTAGTGTGAAGCAGCAGTGGTAGGAAATATCCTGCCTGCACCATCAGTAACTTAACAACAAGAGTTTTCTTCATTTTATAAAACATCAAAATAAAAGACCATTATGTATACATACTTACAAATATCCAGTATTATAATAATAAACATATACATAGTATTATAATGTTATATATATGACAGAAAATAAGGAAAGGCATAATAGGTCTCCTTTAATATAACTTTGATACGACTGTGAGGAGAGTAGACAGTGAGGCTGATATCAATGAGATTAAGAATGGATTACATGCTGCATTATTTCCTGTGTGCCTCGTGTTTAGTCAGTTTGCTACTCTGGAAATCCTAACAGGACAAAGTTACAATGTGTTAAATCAAGTAAATACAAAACATTAAAGTTAAGAAAAGGAAAAAGACATGGCTATTCCAGGAAAAAAACATAAATATTTTATTGTTAAAGTTTTTTTTTTTTCATTCTGTCCCCTTTTTATTTTATTTTGTATGAAATACAAAGCAAATTAAACTGTGACCACAGTGAAGCAAAAATCCATCATTACTGATTTTTCCCATTTTAAAAAGTGGGGGAAAAGTCCATATCCTTGCATAAAATACATTTTTAGTTTTACTAAGATTTATAGTTTGAATTTAACTAATTCACATTTAGTATTGGCCACAAGATATGCCTGAATTCAAAACTCAGTTAACATGTTTCATTACTTACCTGGTTCTTTGTATTCAAAACAGTAAAACATTTCTACTGCAGCTAGCACAGACAAGTGCTGACTCATCAAACGGTGTCAATGTTATCTTTCCTCTTTTCTTGTTTTCACTGTGACTGTGCATTTCTCTTAGCTGAGAGAATTAAGTCATGTGCTTTGTTCTCTTTCACACTGTGTCTTTCTTTCTTTCTCTGTTGCATTCCTTTTTTTAGTCTTATCATTCACAAAATCCAGCCTTCCTCATATCCACAGATTTGCTGTCTCACATCAGCAGACATGATCAGTCTGTTGATACAGTATTTTCCTTTACACAAAGTATTCATGTCATGCCACGTACACACGGTGTTCCATGACAAAGGAAGCATGCAAGAAAGATATAAATGATGCATATATCATTGGTCTTGTTTCCTCGTGTTTTTAGAGCTCAATGTCTGAGACGTTGGACAGCACAGACAGCGCTGACGCAAGGAGGATGGATATGATCTATACAATTGAAGACACCCCACCCTGGTACTTGTGTGTGTTCTTGGGCTTACAGGTAAATCTACAGACTGAGCTGTTTAGTTTCATGGCTGTATGTGTATTATCATCAATCATCAATATATTTTCTTTGAACTGGAAATATCTCTCTCATGCACTCACACATGTCTTGTATGATCAGGGTGTGTCATATCTTTCACCATGGTTGTACTTGTCAAGGTCAAGGTCAAATGTATGTATATAGCACATTAAAAACAACCGAAGTTGACCAAAGTGCTGCACAGTACAAGGTATCAAATAATATAAAACACAAAGTGCACAATTTACACAGAGATAATACTAGCCAATACTAGAAGTACAGCAATACAAATACAAACTGAAAAATACAATATAAAGTGCACAGTCAAATTAGAAGCACAGATGTTCGGCTCAACCTGAATGAAAAGCCAATGTGAAGAGGTGTGTTTTTAACAAAGACTTAAATATTGCGAGGGTTGGGCAGATCTAATATGTAAGGGTAGGCTGTTCCACAGCTTGGGGGCAGCCACCCCAAAGGCACAGTCACCTTTTGATATCCTTTGATAGCCTATCATATAGACAAGAACAAGGTAGTGGATATCAACTACAAACAAGTTCGAACGATGTGGAATCTGACCAAGTCTGTTGGCAAAAGTGTCTCTTCTCAAAGGCATTTGTGGTATTTGACATGGCACAGGCAGTACCGGTAAAATAAGTTGTATAGGTCTAGGGGATTTAATCACCAGTAAGCCATATGAGTGTACCAGCTACACACAGGCCACAACATACGCTGAATGAGTTCTGTTGCTAATCAACAAGAAAAGGCGGCAACCCCAGTGAGCTTAACCCACTTACCACCGTCGCCTCACTCATAGCGTCGTTGAGCCAGCATGCTCCGGTCCTTTCCTCATGTCAACAACCGCCCACTGAGCTTGCTGTTGTTTTCAGTTTATTAAGGCTAACAAATAGACACAGACGGAGACTAAACTAACCAAAATGGTTAGGTGGTCATTCATTGGTCTCCACGAAAAGTTGTTTTTTTGTGTCTGTCCTCTGACAGTCTCATATTAGATAAGACAAGCTTCTTGAAACAATCGAAATGACAACCTGTGACCCTGACAGTGTTGAACTCATTTGTTCATACAAAGTAGTTGTGTGAAGAATTTAAAAAAAAAAAAAAGCGAGCTTGAGAGAAAAGTTAAAACCCTGGCTGTTTCCCACCTTCGCACATCTGGCAAATTGTTGCAGGAGGTGGGTTTTCTTATCGGATTATCGGTTTCAGGAAGTTACAAATATTGTTAAACTCATTCCTGACATGAATTGACCCTCTGACGAGCACTCGGGGTGACCCCTGAATCCAGAGAAGTCATCAAGATCTATTTTGAGGCAAATCCAAGAGATTCAAGCTAAAAGAGTCCTTGAAAGATGTTCTCAACAGGAGTAGATAAATGACTGATAACTGACAGAATAAGGTGGAACAAACACTAAATCCAAAATTCAACAGTAACACCCTCTACTAAGTATTCGTAGCCTTGCTCATCTCTTTGGCAGAGGTCACTGCATAGGTCTGCACAGTGGGAGGGTGCCAGGGGTGGACAAGATCTGTGCTGAAGTAATGAGGGCTGTGGATATCAGGGTGTCATGGCCGATACATCTCTCAAATGACATTGAGATTTCTGGAACAGTGACATGGGTGGTGGTCTTTGTCTTTAAAGAAGGGCCCAGAGGGTACGTTCGAACATCCCAATCAACAAGATCACAAATCTTCTTTGGACACGCTAAGAAGCTGTAAAGTGTGGATTCATCCCGGTCACTGAAACGTGGACCAGCATGGAAACCCATTACAAAAAAACAATGGGTCAGAAAAGATTGCTAATCTTGTCTTTGTGTATTTTATGTCCATTAAAAAAAGGCCTGTGTTTCCCAAGGGATCCAGTGTGAATGTGCTTCAGGAGCATACAGGGGGTCACACAGACTGACAGCATATCTGTATTTTTGTCAAGGTAGAGGTTAGTCTCCAGCAAAGTGTCCTACCAAGTGTCAGGATATCAGGAGATCTGGAAAGCCTTCATATCTAGGCAGTACATCTTCAGAGAGGGACATTCTTTTGCCTGATTCAATGTTTGCTGTTTCCTGCTCAATGCGATGTTGTCAGGATCAGAATATTTAAACAATATCAGACGAGAGGGAGCGATGTTGTGCTGAATATCATCACAGCTGTGATTCGGTCCTCGGCACGAGGCTGCAGACCTCGAGTGTGATATTGCTTTTAGTTCTACAAGTTCTATTTATTAGTTAACAGTAATAAGCATTTATGATTTGTTTGTTTATTTAATGATTTGCCAACACAAGTAGTTCTCAGCTCGTTATCAGAGTCGTATTGATTACACCTGGAGGTTTTTGCGCTGAAGTATCCAGACTTCTTTCCTTCCCTTCGTCTCCTGACGAACATTCATTATTTAACTCAAACATTATTTGTGGAAATATGATCATCTTTGTGCTGGCCCACTCAGATGGCGAGTGAGCAGCTGCCCCAAGTGGAAAAGTTCATGTATCCAGGGTCTTCTGCACCTCTGGGGGTAAAACTGTGAGATTTAGTGCATCTTCAATTGTTTGGAGCAGTGGCAGCAGTAATGCAATTTCAGAGTGTGGTGATAAATAGAGCTGGGCAACAGAGAAAAGCTCTTGATTTAACAGTCAATCCTTATCCCACTAATGCTATATTTAAGGGATCAAAAGAATGATGACGATGACGGTGTTCCTCCGGTGGGTTACGTCAGCAATCCAGGCAAATATCAGTCACAGTGGCTGCAGTCTGCTACTCCATACAGGGGAGCTTGTTGGGGTGGTTTGGGCTCTTGTAACAGGATAAACAGGACGAGATGTATGGACGACTGCAGATCACACACCTTTCATATCATTTCAGATCCTCTTTGCACTTGTAGCCTAACATTTACAGAATAGATTTTTAAAATGTGTTTAATTATGCACAGGGTATTAAATGGCTTTGATCCAAGCTACATTAACAATCCTCGTTTAACAAGCATCATTTCGAGGTCACTCAGGTGCTGAGATGGAGCGCTCCTGTCCATCCTAAATCCAAGCAATATCATCTTGTAACGTTGGACTGTAGTTCCCATTTTTGTCGCGTCTATAACTAATTTGGACCTGTAAATAGGACGATAAAACAAATCACTTTATTTTGACAGTTCACTGGTTTTATTGTTGTTGCTTATTTTTTACCACGGAGTACTTTGTGTCATAAATGTTAGAATGCTAACATCTGCTACACTAAGATGGTAAACATTACACATGCTAAACATCAGTTTGTCATCAGTTTTTTTTTTTTGTTTTGTTTTTTTGTCGTTCCCAACCTTTGGCTGCCACAGTTTTCATCCTAGAAGGCTGAAACGTTTTGCATGGAGGTCAAGTGTGTGTTAATGTGCGTATATGTGGTCGCAGCTATTGCAAGTTCACGGTTGTTTTTTACTCATTTGTTCATTTAGATCGGTTCTTTTGATATTTATGTATTCTTTTATTCACTGCCATGTGGAATACTCCTTAAATATTTATTAACATATGCTTATAAAACTTTAATCTTCATGATTGACTTGCCTTGTTAAGCTAGAAAGGGATTTTTCTGCAACCATAATGCACATTTCTAAGTGAAAAGAATATTTTTAAATGTATACTCTGATGTCAATAGGTGACGCGGTGGCAGATCATGGGGGGATTGTTCTTGCTGCAATGAGACCATAAATATCAGAATGGTATTTTGTGTAGCATGCAATAGCTATCTTTTTTTTTTCTTTTTTTAAATATAACTTCCTATCAGTCAGTTCCACCATGGCCAAATCTTTGACCTATTGCTGCAAACAAATCCAAAGCTCCAAAGTTTTCAGCAACTCAATATGTCATAGGATACAGTGTTAACTAGATTTCCACAAAATGTATCTTTCTACCCAAATTTGCTGAACTGAGGGTAGCTGCGCCTTTCACTCCCACACACAGGCCACAGCGAGCATCCTCAGTCTGTCCTCTGCATGTTCATCTTGAACGTAATTAATCAGGAAGACAGCAAGCCAAAGATAAAAACAACATTAGTCAAAAATTACTCCTGACCTTTCCTCAGTCACACAATAAACCTCCCTTCTGGTTTTCAGTAAATCAACTCACTAAATGAGAGCACAGTCTTAAAGTTTCTCTCAACACATGATGGACCTTGTTAACAAGACACCGTGTCCTCCAGTATCTCCCCCAGTATCGTTAAACCTGTTTTGCTTTTAACTTCATATTTTAACAGTTCAAAGGAGCTGTCTGTTTGGCGGTCAGAAAGTCTAGACTGGAGACTCTCAGGGTGTTTCACAAGCTGTTTGATGGGAAGTTGAGTTAGAAACAGCAGGTTAAGCCACAGTTCAACAGTTGTATGTTAACACTTGTTGGTGCCATCTGTGCATTACCTTGTAATGATACTCGCTTTGCTGTTTGCTTATTAATGATGGCAGATTATTCCCATTGATAGTACTATAATGTTTTTACCTTTGTATACACATTTTAATTATCTAATGCCATGGCTTAAAGATCACATAGACACATTTATTTATTTAAAACTGTTGGTATTAGATGTCGTCTCATCGACTGAGGCCTACACATACACTGGTGTTTTTGAAAACTGGATTTATCCCTCCTTTGTTCTCACTAAAATCCCATCCACACAAGCACTGTTTAAAACGGTCCAAATCTAAATGCAAAACCACAACTGAAGCTCTGTTAAGTGCATGCCAAACCTACAGGTGCTGATGTAACCCTGATAGAGCTGCAAACATTAATCAATTATCCGATTAGTTGTCAACTGTTAAATTAATCACCAACTATTTTGATAATGGGTTTGAGTAATGTTTTCTGAAAAAGTGAAGTTTATTTACCCCTCTATGACAGTAAACTGAATATATTTGAGTTGTGGACAAAACAAAACATTTGAGGACGTCATCTTGGGATTTGGGAAAAGACCAAACAACTAATCAATTAATTGAGAAAATAATAGACAAATTAATCGACAATGACAATAATTATTAGCTGCAGCCCTAAACCCAGAAACCATGTTGGCCAATCAGAAGCCTTAAAAGGTATTACCTGAAGGTTACTTGGCTGCAGTGGTGCATTGATCCAAGAGCAATGTGACGCCTCTGTTTCTCAATATAATGGAGTAACTGCATGTGAAAACATGTAAAAAGTCCTGTTAGGAAGGTTAGACCCAGCACTATTTTGACCAAGTTGACCAAATTGCTCCAAATGTCGCCTCATTAAAAACGGCGCACACTGTGACGTTACAAGCCAAACACTCAGTTTTAGCTGTCTACGCTAAAAGTTTTCCAAAAGATCAGTTTTCAGTGACCTAAAATGCAGCTTGCATGTGGACGAAAGGCCAAAATATCGCATCATAAAAAAAAAAAGCTGTGTTTTTAAAAATACCTGTTCACGTGGACAAGGCCTGAGGTTGATTGTTTACTATTCATATCTCACTTCAAGTAGAGTCGAAGGCAAAGCACTTTAGTAAAGTGGAATATCAGGTCAGAAGAGAGGGAGTTTAATAATACAAGATCAGACAATAAGTCTCAATAAACACGTCTGAATAATAACTAATTCCCTGGAAATGTCAGGACAATAAGGCAGCAGCTGTTTGAAAAGGCTGGCTAAATAGGAACATGTCATCCTGAGGGATTATTTCCAAAGCCTTAATATATATGGTGGATGCATTGTGCACAACAACAACAACAACAACATGCTGCCTGTGTTTTAGATATGCTACATATAATACTGAGTATATTGTAGATGTGAAGGATAGAAACAGTTCTGTAAACAGTGGCAGTGCATTGACGAGAGCATTTTGGAGAGAAACAGAGTCTCAACTTGTCAAATGTCTCGCAGACAACTTCATATTATATTTAGCTTCAAATCCTGAGTGAACATTCGAATCTGTCTCCTTATACTGCAAACAAGAAAGAAAATTTTGTCCTGCGCCATAATGTGGGATGTCAGTCTGACTTCACACTGAGCAGATCCATTGAAAATGAATTGTAAATGATGGAAAATGTGACTTTGACAGTAATCCAGGATGATTTCCTGAGGATCAGGATGCATTTATGGTTTGGAATTCACAGCGTCGCCTGGATATAAAACTCAGTCAACTGGAAAAGTTTAGACAGGCGTTGTTGAAACTGTTTTTAGTGTACAACGTCTCCTATTAATTAGGGTGTTCATTGGGACACCATCATGATTTCTAGTGAATTTTTCTATAGCTGTTTTAAATTCTGACTGACTGAATTTATTAAACATCATTATTAACAATGACCTCCAGCTGGCTAACAATAATCTCCTTGACGGTATTACCATTTAAACAGTTAAAATGATAATCAGTGTTTTAAATCAATGTCGGGGTTTCTGAAGTTCTGAGTTATTTTGGGAAATATGCTTATTAGCTTTTTGGCGGAGAATTAACTGGGAAGATAGATTTCATGATTTCATGTTATTTATAATAACCATCATTTGTTAATTTTAAATTTCAGTTTTTGCACATTTCACATCTTAAGTAGTGAGCCTTAAAGGTGCTCAGTAGTGGATCTTATTACTTTTAGACAAAGCCGGGCTAGCTGTTCCCCCTGTTTCCAGTCTCTATGCTAAGCTAAGCTAACCGGCTGTAGTTTAATATTCAACGGACGCATGTGAGAGTCGTATCAATCAACTCATCTAACTTTCTACCAGAAAGCAAATATTTCCCAAAATGTCAAACTATTGCTTCAAATAAAAGCAACGAATAAATGCTAAAATAAAAAACAGGTAACATGATACCAATAACCATGTTTTTAGACTCAAAACACACTGTCAGAAATCTACCCCCACCTCTTTTCAGGGATGAAAAATGCACAATCTGTGTGCTGGTCTCCAGTCTGCGGTGGAGTTTACCCACCGCTGCTATTATGATTCATCGGGGGAAATCAATCAGGAAAGCTTAATCGCCCCTTTGAAGAGTACAAGTCACACGCATTGATGCGCTGTGCTGCAGATATCGCCACCATTTTAATGTTTTACCTCAGAGGTGTCTTCATCAACATATTGAATAACAGGTGTTGTTTGTAATGGATTAATTACAATTCTCCATGGAGAGGGGGGAAATTTGCAAGGCAAAAACCGAATTATCATAATTAAGTCATCATTTTTCAATCGATATAAAAAGAGCAAATTGCATGGTGCTGCTGACTACTGTATATGAGTGCAATGAAAGCTGTAAAGTCATGCAAATCAGCGGCTCATGACAAGATTGCAGCTGGATATCACCGAAACAAAAACTCTGATTAAAGGACAGGTTCACATTTTTATAAGGATGTCTTAAAACAATACTTACATGCCACTCCAACTCATCCTGTTATGTTGGTGTTTTTCTTTGCACAT
>JAOVVB010172681.1:0-11402 GCA_028570985.1 Heterobranchus longifilis | reverse complement strand
ACCCCAAATACCACCCCTCCCTCCCAGGCACAACAACAACAACAACAACAGCAACAACCACACACACACACACGCATGCACGAATGCACACACACACACACACACATACACACGCACACACACACAAACAGATTGATTCTAAGGAAAGGATCATATTAAACGAGTCCAGATTGATTCGGCTGCAGCGCTCCAACTGCTAATACAAGATTCCACATTGTTTCGAGCAGTGGACAATTGCAAATATACTGCGTCCAAAAAAAGTGATGACCCAATGTGTGCTGGCAGTGAGGAGGCTTCCATCAACTCTGGGGATAATTTGAATAATTGGAAATGTTTCTCTATCAGAGTACAAGCTGACTGAGGTTTATCGAACCCTCTTATGATGTCTTCATGTGTCAATCCTAAATCCAATATTCAACTAGAAAAGGTCACTCAGCAGAGTGCAGACCTCCTGAAAAATGCGTGCTCTTCTCATAGACAACTTGTGTCGTTCACGAACCGTGTTGTGCCGGGTTGTTCACCAGAGAACTCTTGTGTTACCTCCCTGAATCCCCGTCCTTGTCCAGCATCCACTCAGACATCCATAACAGCGCTGCTGGCTGTGCAGCGTGTCTCTGTATTTTGATACAGTTTTATTTATATTTTGCTTCTATAGGAGATGCACTGTGAATAAGAACCAGACTTATTTTGATGCAAAGATTTGTACATTAGCAGGAATGTAGCACAGCATGGAAATGAAAGCAGTGTTCCATTTATTTAAACACAAATATTTTGTCCCTAAAATCAATGAATAATCGTGATAAATAATCATGATCTTAATAGTGATAAAAAATAATTGTGATTATCATTTGGGCCATAATCGTGCAGCCCTAGGATCATAATGTTTCAGGTATGGAATTCTTCTGCAGATGCAGCCTAAATGAGGTCAAACCTTTCTATAGAAGTCAGTTTTTGAGCCACGACAAAGACCAAAATGTGTCCTGCAACAGACTGGAGTCGGCTTGTTTTAGCCGATTGCTTCTGAAGCTGTCGATCACTTTAGAGGAGTCAGCAGTCAATAAAACAGAACAGTCAATAAAACAGGTTTTAAGCAAAACAAGCATATTTCCCAAAATGTAGAACAGTGCTGTCACATACTGTACTATATTAGTATAGTATTTCTATTTCATACAACTTTATACTTCTACTCCACTACACTTATCTGACCGCTTTAGTTACCTTTCAGATTAAAATGTTACGACCCCTCCCTGTCCAGTGAAAATCATGTATCTCCAGATGTGTTGATTTTTAATTTGTGATAAACTGAAGGATGAAGTGTTTCTTTATGTGTTGAGAAAATTCATTAAAAAACCTGTTGGATCAGCAGGAAAAATGCATCGTCACAAAGATGAAAACAGGGCTGTTTTTCTGACACCATGAAAAGTTGACTTTTTAAAGATACGTACGACTACAGCAGTAAAATGCAACATAGCCTACACATTAATGCAGCAGTAATATTAATAAAAACATCATATATAATAGTGAAACACTGACAGGGAGTGTTTTTTATACTTTAAGTACATTTTACTGATAATACTTACATACTTTTACTTAAATAAGGTTTTGAATGCAGCACTTTTTACCTGTAGTGGAGTATTTTCACAGTGTGGTATATAAGTAAAGGATCTGATGTGTCTGTGCATGTAAACAGAGCCAGCCTATAGAGTTTAGACAAACTGCACACATAATGCAATGACATCTCTGTTTATTGTATTATAGATGCTCATTTCATTTGCACACATTTTAGTTTTTGTTTTTTTTACATTTTATAGTGTATTTTTGTATCTTGTATCAACTCTAAGAAATTCACATTTACACAATGCATTTTACATTAGTAGGTATTAAGTACAGGTGACATTCAGCTTTTTCGGGAGCAGGTCCTGATCCGTCTGTATCAAGTTTGTAACGATATCACAGAGAATCACAGTGAACCTCCCCATTGATTTCATGTTACGGCAGATTACACGTCTCGTCGCCTCTGAAATGGAGGTACATGATGAAACTTACTGTACATGCAAAACCTCGGCACAGTAGAGCTGCTTTCTATCTACTAATAGCATATGTTTAGAGTAGAAGTCTCAGGTGACATGTATATGTTTTTGTAATGCTACATGACCCTATTAGTTGCCGGTATTTATACAGTAGCATGTTAACATACAGTATGTCTTCATTGGCGTGTGTACTGTAAAGTCTCGATATTGGTTTATACAGTTTGCTTGAGTCTCCAAAGATCATTTAACTTGTTTACTAAAAACCTTCATTAGCTCTCAAAATATCAAAGAAATGCACATAAAATCATAAAATAAGTGGAAAAACTGCACACAAAAAAAATAGTCAAACTTCTGAACGTAAAGACACCTGACACTGTACACAGGCACTTGAACTGTGGTACACTCTTTGAGTGCATTCATCTTACATCTAATAAGTGCTACAAAATAACATATCCGTTAGAAAAAATACTGACTCCAAAAAGTGTAATACTATTCAGATTATAAACCAACAGAAAAGACAAATTTACAACAACGGAATGAGGGCAAACTTAAACCTTTTCCTTGAATGTGTCTTGCATATTTCTGTTTATATTCGGGTTGTACATTCTTACACTGTGGGTCTCGCTTCACAAGCTGCAGGAGAAAGAGAATAAGTCGGGTCAGGGTGGATGAGTGCGCTGCTCGAGAGTCGATTGGGCCTCAGGGGGACACAGAGTTGAGTTTTCTTTTCTTTAAATCAACACTCCGGTCACTCTTACTGTGGCAGCGTCTGCTTTAATGCCACTGCCACAGCGAGGATCAGGATGAATCACGCCAGCTCTCTCAGCAGAGGAGTGAATCATACACTGTCGCTCTGTATGTGTGTGCGTTTGTGTGTGTGTGTATGTGTGTGTGTGTGGTCACATGTCCACAACACATGCCCACATCAACTGTGGGCAGAGAACAGCAGCGTTTTTATTTGTTTCCATTCATAACGCTGCAGTGATACAAGATGAATCACGAGTGAAGAGACCACAAAGTTGAATTGTCTTGAGATGTCGGTGACCATGTGTCTGATCCGTGCAGCATCGCACAGGATATAATGACTCACTTTCTCTGTCTTCCTGATGTTTCTTATCTATCTATTGCTCACTAAAGTCTACAAGCTCTGCTGACAAGTAAACACATCTTATTTCTCCTTTAAAGTTATAGTTTGTAGAAGTATTCACTTTCTTTGACTCGGGGTGAAAGTCCGGCATATAACCAAACGTGTCCTGTTTTACACTTATGTTTTTATATTAAACAAACTAGATGTAAAGTATTAATTACAGAGTTTTCAAGGTGCAGGTCGATGGATTTTGTCAGCTTTTGACAGAGCCAGGCTAGCTGTTCACCCAACGTGAAAGCGTGTAAATGGCACGCCACTGTTTGCGTGTTTCATGTCAGTGCAGCGTCATTTCACCATGGTTTAGCTTAAAATAAGGACGTTTGTTACGTAAATTAACTTATGTACATGAGTTAAGTACTCAACGTAAATAACTCGTTCATAATGTTGACTTTTGGTTTCACGTGGGACACGAACAGCGATCTCCTGGGTGAAAGTCCTGTGTTTGTTAGAATCCATCCCCCCACGAATTTCTCTGGTTTCTATACTACGTCACCACACTTCTGGAGCAGTAGCGTCTGAGCGCTACAGATGGGTTTACACATGAAAGCCTGGAGCGGCTACATGGCGTGAAATGACCCGCGAAAAGCAAAAAACAGTGTAGTGATAACACGTGAAATGACTTGACAAATTGGCGTGTTATTCATTCACTTGCCACTCTTTATGCTAAGCTAAGCTAACCAGCTGCTGGCGCTAGTTTTATATTTACTACAAGACATGAGAGTGGTGTTGATCTTCTTATCCAAGTCTGAGAAAGAAAGTGAATACGTTTATTTCCCAAACTACTTCTTTAAATTGTCTGAATCATGTTGGAATCAGCTAATTACACATGAACCCGTATCTTTCTACATTTTTCTTTTTTCAATATAACAGCTGCTTTATATCTGTACCTGCCTACCTACCTACTCTATCATACATCTACAGGTTGTTTACAGAAATCCTCTACAGATCTCTTGATAATCTTTAGTCACACCACAACGAGAGGGACCCTGAGAAAGTACGTGCCCCTGTAGGAATGAATGCTAAAGCAGCGCAGTCGAACTCAGCTACACTATTCTTCGTTAACAAGATATCTATGTGGACTGCTTCTACAGTTACTGCGAGCAGCAGCAGGGAGGCAGCGTAAAAGTGGTCCTATGTGAGAAAAGGTGCCACCCTGCCTTGCAGCTAAGTGCTTTTATATCACCTTGGCGATATAGTAAATGTCAGTGGCCTCGGACTTAGATAAGGGATCTGTAATGTCACGCGGAGGCTTCAAAGAGGGCCGTGTCACCCGTTTGTTGTCCGCAGCATTTAATCCCGATGAGAAGCGGCCGAGCCGAGGGTAAATGAAGCTGAAACCCTGAGGTAATTACTACCTACCTGTCAGGACGTCTCTCTAATGGGCCCTGTGTTGATGCGAGCGCCGATGCATTAGCGCCTCGGCACTGTTTATCAGGCTCTATCACGCAGACGGAGCAAGACTGTAAGAGGGAGTGTGTGGAGGGTGGGTGCCTCTGAGGGGTGTCCCAATTTTCCACTCAGTAAGCGTAAAGAATGGCAGATGGGATTCCTTTTTTGCACATTTAAGCATCTGTTTAATGAGCAGCTCTGTATGCTGGGTCACTGATGACGTCATTAGACAGTTTCTCTCCCCCTCATCGCAGTGAGTCAGCAGAGCTTCACAGTCCAGAGACGTTTCTCTCACAGAGGACCGTGCAGGCACCCTGCTGAATCAGCCGTGTAACTCAAGCCACAAAATGAACGTAATGCACCACAAACGGGAGACAAACAGTGGGGCGTGTTACATTATGAGCATGAAATTGCTGAAACACAATCCCTGGAGGCGCTGTGACGGGGTTTATGTCGAGTTCAGGCAGAAGCATCTCGAAAAATAGCTGATTACCGAGCAGGCTTGCGTAGCAAATGACCTTTCTTCTCGAATATGAGTCACTTGCATCAGTCGGTGCAGCCAATCTCAATCGATGACGCAATCATTTTACAAGACAACATGCCATGAAAATCGTCTGTTGTTAAATGATAAAAGAACAAGGAACTTCAGAAGAAGTTCGGGGGTGACTCACGGCTCCCCCGCTGCTTTTTGTATCGCAGATGACGGCGGGGGTCTAATAGAGTGAATCCTACGGAGAGAGAGAGACAGAGGATTATCTGAGAGTGGGACGCCACAGACGAAGATGAGAGGGAGAAAAGGCTGGTCTCTGAGCAAGAAGCTCTCTTTGATGCAAAGGAAAGAGGAGATAATGGAGAACCTTTCTGCCTATTTACCTTTCAGGCACGTATGTTTCATGGCTAGTGATTGTGGAATTAAGGGGACAATGTAAAGCCTAAGAAGGGGCAGAGGAAGTTGGCAGTTAGTGAGAATTATGTCAATGTTAGATACTGGAATAGTCAGTTAATACGAGATGCACTGGCATATATCTATGATTATGTATCTGCAGTGACGTTGGTACAGATAGTGGTTGATATCGCCGTAGAGTTCGTGTCCAGGCACACACTGATTGATAGAGTCGGACTCTATATGCAGGGATGAAGAGTCGGACTGTGGCCCAAAGGTGCTGGGAGGTCCATACGAGTCAAGTCTTTGCTCTGTGGCCACTTCAGATATGAGTCAGTTTTACATTCCCATGTGGCCCCCCCCCCCCACTCTGCTTTCTTTTTGGTCCACGGTTCAAGTCCCCCATTCTCCTCTCCCTGTCTTCAGCTCTTCTTCTTCCTCCTCTTCCTCAGACTTCAGGGGGAGGAGTGTCAGGCTGCGGGCCGCCATCCACCCTCACCACTGCCGAGAGAAAGTGGGAAAGAAATATGTCAGACAGGTGATTTGTGGTGATATTTAAATCAGCGGTGGTTCATGAACCTTTTTCTTATTCACATAATTATGCATATATCTCACTTGCACCAACACAGTCTTCTTGTGTGTTTTCGAATGTTATCACATGATTGAATGGGTGTCATCAATTCTTATCAGCCTCATACATATGGCTCAGTAGGGGCCTGCTGGCCCTGCTAGAAGGTCCAGAAGGCTGCCCGTTGAATGCAGGTTGCATGTTCATTAATTTTCACTTTCTGCAGCAACCTGACATTCGTACATTTCTGTGAGTTTCCTTATGTTTAGGCACAGATCGGTAGTTTCAGGAAAAAAACTATCATGGTTTGGATTAAATACCTCAGGACACTTATATACTTATATTAAAAATTATTCTAAATTAAAATAACACAACATGTCGCGAACTTGCACGCTCTTTATACCTCATCATCTGGCCTTTGCTTCACTCACAATAACCATTAATATAGTAGGTGATAACAGCCCATTGAATGCGCTGACAACAGTCACTGCTCTCTAAACGTTCAGCTCAGGTAACTCCGGAGAATTCACAGTGATCGTCTGTGCTTGTTGATGACATTTCTATGCAGCTGGCGCAAAACCGGATGAAAACAAACATCCGAGGGTGAAGAAAAGGGGTCATTTACACAAAGACGGCAATAAAAAATTCTAACTGGAGAGATGATGAGATTGAGGAACTTGTCATACAAAGTCAAGGAATGATAAAAGACTCGGGTTGTTTATGACCAAATTTCGAATTGGCTATGTGGTGTAATCCACATCATGTCCTGCCTCCTGCACGCTCTAGAGATTTGTAATGTATGTAGCTCTTTTAAAAGCCATATGTTGAAATAAATATACCTATATATTGTAAGTAGTTATGTCTCGTTGTATTGGTTTGCCCTCTTATGGACATATGCAAAAATATGTCAGTTTTGACAGCCCCACTTGTTTTCCATCAGGTCCTTCTGCATGGAAAACTGATAATCACAGTTTTCCCTGCAGGGGGCCCTGTGGTGTCACTCACTCATCTGAACCTGTTAAACTGGAGTCATTAGCCGGATGAGGATGGGAGACAAATGCTCTCTTTTCCCACAAACCTCTTAACCTGTTGTCAATTGAGGGAAGCCATGGAAACGCTTCGGGAATGCAGAGGCGTTTCTGAGAGGACCCCCGAGTCCGGTGGGTCTTTATCAATGCATCCTTGTGCCAGGGAAGTGTCGTACAAGAGGGTTTATTTTAAAGCTTTAGAAGAGGGGGATTCTTTTGTCGACTTATAACGTCATACCCTCCCTCTGTTTTCATCCTTTTTCACTTCCTAAAAACCCATCTTCTTCCACACATTGTTCTGTTGTAAAACACACTTGGATTGCTGGACGCTGCCTCTCTGCTCCCCGTTTTCTACCCACACTGATTCTGTCCAGTGACGGCCAGAGTCCATATCACTCCTCTCTCTTCCTTCCTGTTTAAACAGACACTGTACAGACATCAGCAGTGACACTGATGCTAACCAGTGCACAGCCATCTGTACGCACACATGCACACGCGCACACACACACACACACACACACACACACACACACATATACTCACACAGACAGACATATAACCGCAGTCCTCACTGAATTAATTTGTTTTCATTTGCCCTCTGTCAGCAGCATCTTTCCGCCGCAAAGACCTCTTAACCAAAGGTCCCTCTATCTGCTCATGGGATTTCATCTTCCAAATCAGCTCACTGCTGCTCCTGCTGTTGCTGCCTTTCTTGCTTTTCTAAGATATCAGGTCAAACAGCCATAAGCCACAGTGTACTGAGGAATCCCACAGTGGATACATTCTTTCTCTTTGGCACAACATTTCAAATACATACAGCGGTACTTCATGCTGTAATATTAAGAGGAATGTTGCAGTGTGGTTGATAGGAGGGATCGCGGCCTCAGTGTGGGCCAATTATCGTGGTGAAGGCATTGTGTCCAAAAATAGCCTCTGGTTTGGAGGCTGTTTCTTTTTGGGGGGGGGGAGTCCAGCCGAGTGTGGCATAGCAGCTGTGCAGTGTGTCGGTCAAATGTTGGGGATGTGCGCACAGAAATAAGCACACTCATGCAGAGGCCGATATGACAGTCAGACACATGCAAACACCTATCCATATGCACATGCCTACATAAGAAATATACAAACACGTGGATGCTTAGCCTATATCTACATTAAGACGTTTTCATTTTAACTATCTCTGTCCACACAAGCATTTTAGCACAATATCAGAACTAATCTCTGTCCATATTAACAAACCTGAAAACACACATCACATGATCACGGACACTGGGCATGCACATGCTGGTGTAAACAGGAAGCAGATTGTTACTCTGCATTTGAAAATACTACAGAGGAAAAACAGCAATGGAGAAAAGTAAGACGAGAGATTTCTTTGCTAGGACTTATGACGAGGTGGAGCTGCTACTGAAAGTAAGACATGAGTATAAGGCGGTAAAGGCGGCGGAAAACAGACTGGGAGTCGTTATGGCGATGTCGCACCGCTCATCAATGTCACACTTGGCCCAGTCAGCCAAACAAATCAAGCAAGAGGCTACTACTTCACCACTTCCTTCCTGTCTTGATGCCTTTCTGTTAGCATGTACACAACACTGTTTATAAGTCACAAACTATAAAATAACACCATATGAACTGCTGGGGTTGGTCTACATTGACTAAACATGTTACCGGGCTTTACTGACTCTAAATGAGACGTTAACACTTTAATTAGCCTGTAAATTGCTTATGCTAATCGTTCACCTGTGAACCGCTAATGCTAATCGCTAGAGCTAATGTCTGGCGGACAGTGCTGGTGGAACGTCCCATAGAAAAGCTCAGGGAAGTGGCTGTTTGCTGCACTCTCTCTGCTTGAATCCCGTTAATCACATTTGATCGCCCGGTTGCGCACGCAGCCACACAGGTAAACCATGCTGTTTTACCTGATGAGGTGTTTATTGAAGCAGTCGCACCTATACCAGCGCGTATCGGTGTGATTGTTTCCAACAGTCTCTGTTTCCGCCTGTCCAGAATAAAACACAACCCCGGAGATTTTAAACTAAAACGGGGTCAGCAGCATTTCCAAGTCTCTGTTTTAGGGGCTCAGAAACACCGGAGTAGTGTGGACGCTAGGTGCAAACGTAGCAAAAGTTATGCATTTTAAAATAAAAACATATGAGCGTGGATGTAGCCTTATACACAGATGCAGATGAATAAGAAAAAGGTTATCTCTAGTGCACAACTATGAAGAGATGCATGGGAAAGAAAGAAAGCTTTAGACTGTAAGAGAAGAGAGAGACGTTGGAAATTGCACTTCCATGTCATCCATTTCCTGGAGATGGCTGCAAACCCCTGGACACACTTAATCAGGAAAAGGGCACACCTCCGAGTATCCATTCTTTTGTAATGGCATTACACCGCACAAGTAAGATTTAGAGATCCCTTAATGTGCCAGAGTCTTCTGCATAAAAGTATATACAAAGGTTAATATTGCAATAATATGTTCCTGGAGGGCATTGTAATCATTATCTCTCTGGTGGTATCAATTAGAAGCACTTTACTGCAGGTAATGACTAAGATTCCGGTACAAAATGACATTATTATTATTATCCCCATCTATAATTTCAGAGTGGATACACAAGACATGGGAAAAAAAGAAAAGCATAAGTTCAACCAAAGGTAGGCTTAAAAGTGAGACGACTTTTACTGTTGGACTCGAGGAAGGAAACCGAGGCCGGGTGGCTCATTCCAGTGTGCGGCTGTGTGTGTCTGTGTGCATATGCATGTGCCCTGGAAGTTTCAAAGGGCCAAATAATACACAAATAAAAACGTGCATCCTCTTATTCATGGCTTGACTGTGTGTCCCAGTTTCCTCAAAGCAGCCTGTGTGTGTGTGTGTGTGTGTGTGTGTGTGTGTGTGGGGGGGTGTGTGTGTGTGTGTGTGGGGGCGTGGGTGCGTGTGTGTGTGTGTGGGGGGGTGTGTGTGTGTGTGTGTGTGTGTATAAGAGAAGGGGACCAGGCGAGAAAGAGAGATAGATACAAAAAAAGAAAGCTTCAACAACCTGGCGACAAATATTTGCATTCCTCAAAGCGCGGGAGTACTGTTCTTTGCTCTGCTCTATTTATCCAGAGAGAAAGAATGAGGAAAAAAAAAGTTACAAACGTCTGAAAAGATGTGTATGTGTGTGTGTTGTGACCTTTGCGCTTAGCTCCAAACATTCATAACGAGTGCTCTTTCCCTTATTGACCCCCTCATCAAAAACATGAATAATTGAGGAATAAAAAATGCTCTTGGTTGTCCTAGTCGGCATTAAGCACAGAAACGCAGGCCCTCAGACTTTTGATTTAGCTGTTTTATATTTAATAAGCACACACAAGAGCCTCAGAGGCGCCTTTTTTAGAAGGATTTAATTGGACGTCAGTGACATCCATCACAGGGTTGTCATGGCATTGACCTTTCCACAGAGGCTATTCATAACCAGGAAGTTACATGAGCCGGGTTGCTGCCTACTCCGTCACACCCACCACAATGACGCTCTATCAGTCACACCATCCTCCAGCTGATGAACCACAGATGTGCTCACCGACAAATACGTTTGCTCATCATATGCATATCGTATACATCCAGTGTTAAGATAATATTGAACATGGCTTCCTATTGTTTCACGGCGGCTTCCGATTGAGTTGATCTCTGAACTGTACTGTTAATGATGATTAATATGCATGCTTGTGGTGGAGATTGCCGTGTCTTTTTTTAAATTATTATTATAAAGCAGTTGGGTGTCATATAAACACTGTGAAAGCATTAAAACATTCAATCCACAGAGAAGTGGACACCGCCTGTTAGGGTTGGGGCGATTAGACGAATATATCGGATACCGACATTGGCTGAGTACATTGCCAGTTGGTCTTTATTGGGACGATAGTTATCATTTTATTTTGCTAATTTAATTATCTGCATCGAGAGCCGCTCCTCCGCGGAGCCTCTGTGCCTCCCGGTGCGCAGATGATCCACGCAGCAGCAATCAGTCGGCATATTTTCACATCTAACTCACTGAATTAAGGATTTATTTCAACCAAACCAGAGTAGGTGATTGTTGGAACAGTGGAAAGGCGGCTTGGGTGAGTTTTATTTGAGTTGAACAACGTGTGTTTTACTATGAGTTAACAAGGCAATTAAGGTAACTTTGTTGGGTGAAACTTTCTTTAGGAGGTGTGCGGTTGCATTTTTCTGTTTAATAAGGAAGTTAAGGGTAAGAATACATTCTACCTTGACAGTTTGTTAGTTTCATTTATTTATTATTAAATATGTTCTGGACGAGCTGAGCAGTATGTTCTGTCATCCTATCCACACCATTAAAAAAAACAAAAAACGTCTCAGTCT
>JAOVVB010172671.1:0-11402 GCA_028570985.1 Heterobranchus longifilis | reverse complement strand
AATTTGCAGCCCCTGTCCCTGGTTAATCTTCAGAGTTAAAACAGAATTTACAAAGTAGGTATAGAGTTTAACCATTAAAGTAAAACCATTACAAAGAAAGTTAAAATTAAACCATTAAATACAAACAGTAAAATATGAAACATGCAGTAAAATATGAGACTAAAATAGAAATGGAGACCAAAATTAGGACAAAGACAAAAAAACATTTAATAATGACTACGTTATTAAAGTAGTAGTAAGTAATGTGCGTGCATGTGTGCGTGCGTGTGTACGCGTGTGTGCATGCGTGCGTGCGTGTGCATGCGCGTGTATGTGTGCGTGCGCATGCGTGTATGTGTGCGTGTGTATGCGTGTGTATGCGTGCATGCGTGCATCTAAGTAAACAGTGCCTTTTGCACTGACCTAAAGAGAAAGACAAGAATGACACCACAGTGACAGTACAACAAAGATGCAAACCGCTGTAGCCTCAAAATACTTAGAAGACATGAATTAAAGATGCATGACAAATATGGGGCAAAAATTTCCCCGAGGAAAACTAGACACAAATGTCTTTAGTTTTTGTTGACTAAAACTAATAAACATTTTTGTCAAAAGACTAAGACTACATCAAAATCAGGTGCCAAAATTAACATCGCAGGGAACAAAATCCAGCCATTATGTTTTGGCAAAACAAATTATTATTATTATTATTATTATTATTATTATAGAGACTGGGTTGCTCATTGCAGAGGGAAACTGTGGTCTTAGGTCTTTTTGGTAGCTCCCCTTTTTTTTCTTTTCTAAATAAGTAAGTTTGGTCAACCTGGAAGTTTGTTTAAATCTTGATCATCTGACTGCTCGTGCTTCTCGTCCCGTCTGACTTCTTTTTAGCGACGTCACCGTGTTCGATTGAACTTAGAAAGAAATGGCAAAAATAAGATTCACAAAGTAAAAAACAAAAACAAATGATCCTTCACAGGGGGTGCCTCAGTGGATAAAACTACAATTTCTCCTTTATAGACTTTGACAGGGGGGCATATTAAGCAGGAGAATCTGAGCGTCAAATACTTCATTTCCTGCATTCTGGTGAATTTTTCTGCATCAATTTATCGTGGAAATGTCTTTATTTATGTAAAAACAAAATTCAGGTGCTATTTTTTTATTTAAAAAAATTATACATATATAATGGAATATAATGCAGTAAGGCTCTCTACATTGCTTCCAATATTTATTGCTTTGCAGATCAACTTTTCCCATTAAAGTTATCTCTGCTGAGTTAACACACACATGTAGGCATGATTTTTCTTCCGTCCTCTTTTGTGTCTTTTGTTTGGGGAAGTAACCTCTTTAAATGTGCATGCGGCACTTCTTCATTTTAATTCATTTATAAACGCCTGGACTTTAAAAGCTCATTAAAAAGCTTTCTACACATTCAAAAACATGTCCCACATATCTGTGTTCTCTGAGATGTTGAGAGTTCTTCAAAATAATCTGCTACTTTCATGTTTTTATTGGGGGGACAAATGCATTTTTCTTTTTTTTTTCTTTTTTTTTTTTTTAAAAGAGCTCCAAACCATGCAGCCATATTTGTCATTTGTTCCTACTCTAATACTAAATCCTCACACCTAAACGTTACGTTCGCTGTTTTAAACACGCCGTTAACGAAAAACTGACGTTGTTTCAGTAGGTTTAGGCAACAAAACAACTTGGTACGGTTAGAAAGAAGGCCGTGGTTTCGGTTAAAATCAGTACATCAGCAGTCCATATTGTCTTCGTGTAAAACAGTACGAGCAGTGTGATCATCACGATCTTATTCCAGTGAATGGTGCAGTCCTGATTCAGTCTTCAGCGTTTTCCTGAAAGTTTGTGGAAGACTTAGGTGCATTTATTTGGTGGTGCTCCCCCAAGAACATTTTCCATTTTCCAATTAAAATCATGCAATTTCACATCATTTTGGTCCATTATTATTATTATTATGAGCACTCATTTTATATATGCAACTCCCCAAAGCAAATATGGCCGAATCGTCCTTCAGGAATGAGATTGTGTACGTGCCTGAATCGAGATCGTGATCTTTTAACGATTAATCGTGCAGACCTTGCGCACATGACTCCCACACACAGGTTGGATGAAATTCATTCTCAAACCTGACATGCTGAGGCAGGAATGTCTGTGTGCCTGTCAACCATGTGATGGACTGACAACCTGTGCAGGATGATTTCCTGTCTTGTGCCAAACATATGCTGCAAAATGCAGCAAACCCTGAGTATAGAGTTATTATGTAAGGGGAAATTAATGAATGAATTATATATTTTTTCCTATTAAACCACTTCAGAGAGAATATGTATGAACATATGTGGCTCCCAATAATGTTTTTGAATCCCCTTCCGTGGAATATGTCACCGCACTCTGGCCAGCGGATGTGACCAACAGATATGTAAACAACAATAAAGCTGCTCTGTTCATTTGTAATGAACATGTTTGTTTATTGCCACTGGAGAGCGAACGCCATCTGTTATCAAGCAGAAATTCTTTGACCCAAATAGCAGATCTGTCTCTTAAAGGAAAATACCAGCAATTTTATGCAGAAGGGCAGTTTGACTTGCAGAAATGAACATTTCAACTCCTTTGAACCTTTGCCCAGTTGTTAGCATATGCCACTAACTGTAGCAGGGTTTTTTTTTTTTCTCTCCCCCCACGGGCGACATCCTTGCTGAAGATACTCATGTTTACACTTCATCTTCCGAATTGGAGCCTATTTTTAATGTCAGACAGACAAATGAAGAGAGGAGCAGTTCAACTCTGTGAAGCCACACTTGTGCATAATGAGGCCTTCCACAGAAAGTGAAGCCACACTTGTGCGTAATTGCATTACAGTATGCTGAAGAGTGAAATTAAGAAGAAATTGGTGAGGAGAAACAAGGTAACTATGGTGCCAGTATACGGTATAAGGATGATATTTCTGTCTAAGAACAATTTGTACTGTGCGGTACTGGAGCAGCTCATTTACAATTTATATAAATCTCATCTTTTATGTTAAAGTTAAGGCAAAAACCTTCCCTGAAACTATAAAGTGACCTCTGTTTTCACTGGAACACTATCAGTAAGGCATCATCATATGGACACAATGTTGATTCTCTAGCTTGAGGACATGTTCATGTTCCTGCTTAGGATGTCAGACATTATTGTGGGAGGAATATATTCATGCATGCTTAAAAATCGAGTGGTATTCTTATTTAAGTTAGTTCTAGCAGGAGTGGATGGCAAACAACAACAACAGGAATAGATTAGATTAGAAATGAAAAACCAGCCTGACACCGAGTTCATCCGAATCCCTTGTCTCCTTGTTAGTATTAGTATGATGTTGGGGCAGATTTATAGCAGTATAACATGGCGAATTAAAAGGAACCAGTACGTGTTTGGAATGACAACTGATGAAAAATCTTCCCTGCTCCTACATCATAAACAAGTAATGGTTGTATCAGTTTACCGTTGTGTTATATTTTATGCTGACAAGAGAGAAGCCAGAGGAAAGGAAGCGTCTTCCCCCATTATGGATTTCGTCCGACATTTACACATCGGCTGTGTGAACTAACTCGGACTTTCAGTGGGTTTCCTTTCGGCTTTCCTCACAGACTGAAAGGAGAGTCGATACTGCCTAAAACCCTCTGCAACTTTCCTGAGATTTTTTTTATTTATTTTTTAAATTGAACACTTTAGAACTCGACCAAAGGTGGTGTGTTCTCTGCTCCCTTACTTTTGGGGTCTATTGGCAGGCAATTGCTTACCACCAACAGCCCTTTCCCTCCCACCACACACGCACGCGCGCACACACACAAACACACACAAACACAGACACACGTTTCTCCTTTTTGTCTCCCTCTCTTTTCTTGGTCTCTCTGTCTTCCTTTCAAGTACATTCCCACCACCACTCTCTCTCTCTGTCTATGTGCCTCCACATGCACTTCCTCGCTTCTTTCCCATCTCGCCCCCTTTTGAAGTCGGAGACAGCTCCAAATCCAACGTGGTTCTTTTTTTGGACAGCCAAGGGGAAATGGCTCAGAAAGAGGGGCTCCAGTTCGATTACAGCTGTTAATCAAAAATCTACACTGCCCAGCATGGCGTGATGTGAGAAATGATTTTGGTTTTGATCTGTCAAAGTCACTATATGTTACATGCACGGGCCCATATGAAGATATATTGTTCTGTAAATCTGCACACACTTTTCACTCCCTGGGCAGAATTAGAAAAATGAAAACTCGCTGGGACTATACAAAAATACACACCCGTGAAGATATGCAAGAGAGGACAAATGAAACTGAAAACAGAATAAATACACCCCCAAATATCCATGCTCAAGCTACTGTATCTTCTCTGGCTCAGTGCAACTCGTTCACCACCCAGATATAATACCATTCTGCAAACCCTGGATTATGTTCTTTGGCATTGTTATTGAACATTTACTCTAAACGGGTTTTTACATTTTTATGTGATTGTAACATCTTTCAAATCATCCTGATGGCACGTTTTTGTTTGTAGATAAATGAGACAATCTTGGGAGCAGCATGCATTGTTGACTGCCAAAATATTTTTGTTAATGTTTGTTTGTTTTTGGGCACTACCACTTGGGGGTTCCGTCCAAGCACAAAATGTTCAAATTCTACAAATGGGGCCTTTCCCCGTTTCTCAATGATCCTCGATTCCTTTCCTCGTCTCCTCTCCTAGCGTCCTACCCGTTAATTCCACAGGGCACGTTCCGGCTGCGCCTTGGTTTTGCTCCGTCCTCTGCACGGCATCATGCTCCACTGGGAGCGTTTCAGAAGCGGAGCACTCGCGAGCTCAACCCGCAAATATTTGATTTTTGTGCTTCTACCATGGGTAAGTACGCTACGTAGTTAAATGGTTTCTTTTTTTGTCTGCATATGGTGTTTTATTTAGAAAATCGAGTGGACGCTCTATGCCTTTCCTGTGTCCCACTTCCTGTCTGGCTCGATCTGCTCTGTGCTGCTTGACGTGGCTTCAGTGTGACTTTCTGCCACTAGGGGTCTCTCAATCAAAACAATAACAAAAGACGGAGCAGTGCTGCCATTGCAGTCAGGTTCTCCCGGTTAGGATTACTTTGGTGTTCATCAGTCAGGAGGTTTTTAACAGAAGCCGAATTATCCTCAGAGGTCTCCACTCCAGCAGAGCCGGTGATTTAAACCAGTGAAAACACTGAATAAAGCAGTTTCACGTTAAAAGTCGGAGTTTCTCTAATGCTGTTCAGCATGTCGACAGAGGCTGGAACATCGATGAGACATTTGGAATAATGTAAGTACACAATTACAACAAGTAGAAAATAGGCCTAATTGATTTAGACATTTTACTGCAGAAATGCGATAACTAACAATGATGGGGCACAGCTGCATCAGCTGTCCACTGCTTTGTTATACTGATGTATTATATTTACTATATATATTTTATGATCTCTGTCAGATGATGTTCATGACAACTTATATTTACTTCTAATTTAATTCACAACCTCGCATAATATATGACACATTGTGTGAAGCACAAATGTTTCTATGAAAAGTACTGTACAAATAAAGAGTGATATATTATATTTACACAGTTTAACAGTTATGACCAAGTAATTTAATTGGACAAGAGGCAGTCCATGAGTGCTGATATTCAGTACAACATCACTGGGATTTTTAACTACAAAAACAACATCGAGAAATGGGAAATGGGAAAAGCCCACGGTGGTTTTAAAGGATAAGCTTAGCCAACTTTGACCAACACTGTCCAAAACTAAGGAAAGGTTGTGATCACGTTAAACAATAGAATTGTTTACTATTTACTAAAAATGTACGAATGCTTATAAACTCATCCGCCACGCATTCAGATTACAGGTTCCAACAATATTTTAAAAATAAAAGTAGAAACAATGTATTGCTATAAACTCTAGTGAAAACTGAAAAGCAATAATAAAATATCTGTTGTGATTGTTTTTTTCATCTTATTGGACTGTCATGGGAATGAACACTAATAATTCAATCTGTCAGCATTCATCCACAGGCCACCACCTTTGCTTGTTGCATCTGCATCATTATCGCATGGTCCCGCTACCTTTCATATTCATGCAGTGGAGGAGACTGATGGCGATGAATTGCATGGCATGGAGACTCACTTAATAGTTGTTGTTTTTTTTTAAACTTTTATATTGGAATACCAAGCTGTCACATTTACAGACTCCATTTTAAATCTCATACGAAAAACTGCGCAAACAAAGAGAGATAGAAGGATGTTTTAAATCTGCAACTGTACCTGGAAGAGCAGAGCAGAGAGCTAATTATAACGCCAGGGTCAATTTGGGCCAAAATATGGAGACAAAGGAAATGGAAGAAGGATGAGAGAGCCTGGAGGACTACAGATGGATATGCACAAACAAACACTGAATCATCGCTAAAAACAATTTTATTTTATTACTACTATTATATTGCATGAAAGCAGGTTCACATATTGCTCTACCTTTGTGCAGCATAATAGAAAATCGAAATGTCATTTAAAGGCCCAATCAGTATTTCTTAGTATTATTAAGTGTTATATGGTCAGCTATCTACATACGTTGGTGTACTTTTGTTCTGGGGCTTTTTACATGGTTTGGACGAGGCTCTTTATTTCTGATTAAGGGAAATATTGATGCTACAGCATACAAGGATATTTTAGAGTGCTTCCAAAATTTTGGCAACACTTTCTCAACATGACAATGCCACAATGCACAAAGCAAGGTCCATAAAGGACTCCAGCCGAGTACCAGGGGCCCTCACGAGACATGCACTTAATTTAAATAAATAAATAAAGTGGAGGACGTAGCGTCTCTTCAGCTCAGTGACGCCATCGGGATCATCGCGGTTGTTTCTGTGAAAATCATGATGTTGCAGTCCATAATCCAATTATGAGTGATGATCCGCAGCCGACATTTATCCATTTTGTTTAGCCCAGCCCTTAGCCCTCCACTCTTCCCCCCGTCTTTGTTTACAGTCTCGATGCAGTCGGCGAGGACTTCCGGTTTGCAGAGCCCCCGTCAGTGTTGCAGTCTCGTCTCAGAATCAACCGCATTTTTACTCGTTTTTGTCTCGGTCTCAGACAAAGAGGACTCAGGGTTTTATTTCAAGACCACAACTGCGGGGATATCACTAAATTGTCTGTGCATTGTCTGATTTATTTGCATATTTACATCAACGTTAACTAACGTCAGCTCCGACATAAACGCTACACAGCGCTCGCTCACATGGGTTAAAGAGCTAGAGATGCGACAGCAGAGCGTGCAGACCTATAGCAAGCCGATTTAACATTTAATAGTTAGACTGAATATTTATTGCAGATATCCATAATTCAATTCTTTCTAGTCAAAAAGAACATTTCAGATATCCACAGTGACATTCTTCCTATCCACGATTGTCATTTCAGATATCCACAACATCAATCTTCCGAGGACAAATTATGTCACTTTTGCAATTCATTGGTACTGGGCTTTCAATTCTCTAATAAAAAAATCCTCTTTTTTAAAGAGTAAAACAGGAATCCCACAGGAATCAGTGCTTGGACCAATACTCTTCAGTCTGTACATAAACGACCTCCCTGGATCCTGTCCTGGGTCTTCAGATAAGCGGATGACACAGTCATATATGACTATGGAAAAACAGCTATTGCAGTTACAGACTAATTGTTAAAGCACTGGGACGCAATAGCCTGCTGGCTTGAAAACTTGTGTTTGACACTTAATGTAAAAAACAGTGTCCACATGCTTCTCCTCAGGAAGACGGCCGACATCAACCAAATGTCAAAATCAATAGTGAGTCAATCAATCAAGTTTATGAGGTCAAATATCTATGCTTGATCCTCACTTGACATTTGACAAACATGTTTAAAAAAAACCCTGTAAAAATCAACCTGTACACATTCAGATTAATCAGAGATGGTCTGACATTTATTGTGTTACCTCACGGTCGCAGGCAAGCTCCTCAGTGACGTAACTAATACAACTGCAATAACGATATTTGGCAAGAGGCCCATAAGATCGCACCACTGTCACGTTCTGAGAAGCCTGATCATGCTAAGTTTTGACAACTACTGTCGCTCTCTGCTGCATGGTGCGACCGTGAATACTACTGCAGGGAACTGTAAAGTATCGTACCGAAATACCTCCTTTGGCCACACGTGGAATGTGCTGTCTACTGAACTCAAAACGGATCAAAATTGTCAACATTTTAAAATGAAATTGAAGGAATTATTAAAAGCCAATCACTCATGTAGTTATGTATAGGGGTGGGGGGCGTGGGGTGGTAGGCATGTGTATATTCATGTTGTGTGGCAGGGGGCGTTTGCATGTGTATGTATTGACATGTGGATATGCGTATGTGCGTGTGTGTGTGTGTGTGTGCGCGCATGTATGCACACTATATGAGTGCATGTGTGCATATATGTATGTACCTATGTGTCCATGTGTGTATGAGTCTGCAGGCAAGTTGTGCTGCTGTCTCTGTGGACCCGTGTATGTATGTATGTGAACACATTTTGTTATTCTATCTGTTTTTTATATCTGTTATTTTAAAGGCCCTTCTAGGTATTGGAAATTAGCAGCAGCTACAAATGCTGTGATACATTGCATTGAATAACTGTTGTGTAATTCTCTATGTAGGCTATACTGCATCTGTCCCTATCACATAAACATTCAATGAAATTAATTAAATTAAATTTCAGATATCCACAATTGCATTCGAACCAGGTACCTCGTGAAACACCGCCGCCATGAACAATACTGGGCCAGAGAACGAGGTTTGATGATCAGCATAATCAGTCCCGGCCAGAGGAAAGTAATTGGCTGGCACTTTTTAATGCAACAATGGATTCATATTATATAGTTCAATAGGTTTATAAGTTAAAAGACTATACCATGAAATGATTTGCTTATTTACTGTATATTTTAATGACATTAAAATTGGCTTCAGTCGATATGAATTAATCGTGACCCGATAGTGCAGCCTATTATTTATAAGAATGGCAAAGTATGCTAAAGTCGTGTAGTCTCACCTCACTAATTAAACCTTCCAAATCACACACAAACAGTCTGAGGCCGAGTCAGTTATTAGTGCAAAACAAAGTCACTAAAACAGCAGCATCGTGACAGTTGCATGACCAGCACCATGGACAGCTCTACACATCAAACAACAGCGTGCAGCTCAGGGGACCTTTTATTCTACTCTCTATTACTCCTTATTGGCAGACATGCACTGCAAAAAGACCCAATTCAAAAAAAGCATCTTACACAAAAATGATACAGATTTGCTTGGGATGTTTGCAGGTTTTTAAATGAAAAGTCTGATCTTCTCGTGTTGCCGCTGTGCACACAGGCCTACTTGGCTGATAACTTAACTTTGACTTGATTTATTGTTGACGTATTATCTTATATTGATGAGTTTCATATTCTGTTTACTGAATCGGAGGGCACTCTGTGTACTATTTATCGTTGTCCACTGAAGGGGGGGATCTGAATTAATGTTGCCGTGGCTCATTGTGAAAGGAGGGAGGGGCCTCCTAAACGTGTGTAGCCCCTTCAGGTCTAAAGTGATATTGTGGCACCTCTGATCCTGTGGCACTTCTGTGTGTGGTTAAGTTTAGGCAACAAAAGCACTTTTGTTAAAGTTAGGAAAAGATAATGGGTTAGGCAACATGTTTAAAAAGTTAACTCGTACTTCAAGTAGGAGTCTGTGGATGGTCACTATTGAAAAAAGAACAACAAATAACCATGTTACTTAATGTCTAGATTCAAATGCATGTGAGGGATTTGTTATTTTTGTATTAAATTATCTTAGATAAAAGTGTCAATTAATGTTGCATTCAGGCGGTCCCTCGTCCACTTGTAAAATCAGGAAATATCATATGATCACAATATGTATTTTTGTCTATAACTGATTAATTTGTCACTTGAAGTGGACCAATGAAAACGCAGCTGAAAAGAAGTGAATAGAAGCCAGGAATAAATGTAACTATGTTGTTAACCTCAGGTCATAACAGATAAATACAAGTTGTACTGATTTATTTACCAACATTATTGACCTGCTTCGTTTTTCATGTGAAGTGAAATTTCCCACTAAACTACTTTACAATTGAAGGTCAACTTCCCACAGTAGTGATAAACTTTTACCTTTACAACTTTATGAGGACCGCCTGAATGCACCATTAGTTTTGTCTCTGCGAGGTTAGATCGTCTCATTTGGGGAGGTTCAGTCTAGCCTTCAGGTCTTTCCAAGGACACAGCTTTGTGGGCCGCGTCCTTCAACGGATGCGAGCCCCTGAACTGGGATACAGCAGGAAACAGAGCTGCTATCCTGCAGCTGCAGTTAATGTACAACTGAAGAAAGCAGGTTTTATTTTACTGAAATCCTAATGAAAGCACACATTAAAGAGACTCTAAATCAAGAGATGAAATTAAATATGTAAGGCCAATTCTACCTATTGCCCATGTTGCATCAGTGCATTTAGATCATGCTGCTCTTATTCCCTGTTTGCAGTAATTACTACAAAAAGTAATTTGTATATAACCCACATAAGTGTGAGACATGAGGCCCCGGTTGCAACGTGCCAAAACATTTTTTGTAGACGGCAGTATAGCCTCGTCAAATCAGTGTGCAGCCAGTGTTGTTTAAACACGCAAGTGGAGCATCGTGGTTTAAAAGACACAAAGACTCTGGGGGGGGCGGGAGGTGAGGTGGATGGCTTAATCACACACATGACTTTCACCCAGGAGGCCGGAGTTTGTGCCCCGTTTGGAAATAAAAGTCCAAATTATTTTGAAACTCGACGTCCTATGTCACCACGTAACTGCGTCCAGTATTTGTTGTTGTGTTATTGTGTGACAGCTGTATTTATAACACAGAAGTAAGGATTCTAATGCAATCCCAGTGTTTTTTTTACTAACCATACAAAGTCGTTTTGTTGCCTAAACCTAACAAATTAGTCCCGTTTCACAACGTTAATCGCAACATTAATCGCAACATTAATGATGTGTGTATCACACGACCGGCACATGCATTTAAAATGGAACACGGAAGTAGGGATTTTAATGCAATCCCAGTGTTTTTTCACTAACCATACTAAGTTGTTTTGCTGCCTAAACCTAACAAAGTATTTTCGTTGCCTAAACCTACCAAAGTTGTCCTGTTTCACAACATTAATCACGACGTTAATGGCAGCGGAAAACACGGAACACGCATGTGTTTAAAACAGGTGGCAAACACTGCGGAAAACACGTACAATATCATACGAACTGTTGTGCATACATTTTCGTATGACATTATACGAGCCGTTCATGAGAAAGCGTTGTTTAGATACACTCAACATATATATACTATAGGCTAAGTCTTTGTCCAAGGTATAAA
>JAOVVB010172643.1:0-11402 GCA_028570985.1 Heterobranchus longifilis | reverse complement strand
CACACACACACACACACACACACACACACACACACACACACAGACCCCCAATGGCCCCATTAGGAGCACTGGTCTGTTTACACGGCAGGAAAGCAGGGCAGCATGTTTGTGTGTGGGAGATGTATCTATTGTGCACAGCGTGTACTGCTCTCCTCTGCAAGGTTGAACGGAAGACCACACTCTCTCTCTCTCTCTCTCTCTCTCTCTCTCTCACACACATGCATGCACGCACACACACACACACACACACACACACACACAGACCTCCCACAAATGTTGGAAGCAAGAAAGCGATGCAGTGTATACACCTAACAAACACCTACCACCTCCCCACTCTTACTGTACTGCAGCTGATGTCACTTTGTTACATAAAAATTACTTGTAACACTGTCTTTTTAAATGCCATTTACTGTCATTTACAAAAAACTAATACATATTGCAGCTGTTTTTTCCACCTACATGTTGTCAAGTTTGATGTTGTCTTTTCAGTAGATGCTAACATCTTTAATAACTTTAAAAGCAATCAAAGAAAAACACGGATTAGTGATTAAGGACGTTTTACATCCACTGGCTTCATGTTTTTTTATTTTGGATGATGAGATGTCAGAGTAGATTGTTGCTTTAGGCTCGTTATAGAGGAGGAAATGGCTTTCAGGTGATGGTGCCATACAGTTGCCTTATTTTAATACCGTTTAAATTTATTTTGGGGCAGTTGTGCAATAATTGTTTGGAATTATGTGTGTTTGGTCCATGCATGCTTCTATTTAAGACGTTACACTTTCAGATCTTTTTCAGTTAATTTTAGAGTTCAATTTAACACATACGGAGAAAATAACACATCACAAAATGAATAAATAAATTATCTTTTTTAAAACGTTACAGTATGTGTTTATCCATAAATTTAAACTTTTTACATATTTCCATATTATGCTTATACTGTATTTAGTAGGATTTTTTTTAGACATTTTATGTCAATGCAATTCTTATGTTGTGTACAGACCAACATAATCTACTTGTTTAATTCGTGCTAATTTGAACGCTGGGATATTTTGATATCACTCGCTTCATTCGCACTTGAAAATTCTGGTAAAAGTACGAGGTGGTGTCGTAGAGCTCCGGGTAGCTGCACACAGAGATTATCAGCTGGTCCTGAATGAAACCTCCACCAGCACGTCCTTGACGTCATTACATCACTGGAAGATCTCAATGCTGATTGGCTGTCGCGGCGCAAATTTGCCGCCGGAGTTAAAATTTTTCAACTGGAGCGAATGAAAAATCACTTAATTCACGTCATTCGCGCCGACCGACAGGAACTCGCATGTAATCACGTGTTAAATTGACTTTATATGTAATTCATTCGTGCAAATTAATTTATTCGTGCCCGGTGTGAACGGGACATTACATGCCTCACCTAGTTTTTCAGGCATCACCTACCACTGGCGATGGCTCAATCCTGACTCCTGTGGCATTTTCAAATTGTATTTATAAATATTCAATGGCAGCCATTCAAGCTATATAATAACAATCATTCAGAATACTTCCTGGACTTTAAGTCTTTACATTCAAAGTGCACCGGCACGAGTGAGTGAGTGTACAGTACAGTGCGTCCACGTACAATGTGCTTCCCCAGATGGGTGCACAACAGGGGGTTGCCTGAGGTCTATCACCTGGTAGTGGAATGCAAATCATGAACATAAATAAGTCCTACACTCACACTGCTCATGCACATATTCCCACTTTGATTACACCCATCTCTCTTGCTAAGCAGGAATTTTACGGAGACATCTTTTTCTATCCCCCTCTATTCCATGAATTCACAAAGAAGCCGGGCATTACAATTCCCCCTGGTCAGCATTTGGTCTCTCTGGTTGGATTTCTATCCTCCTCTGCTATTCTACATGAAAAATCAATTTCAATCATCTGGTATCCACCCTCATCTCTACATTTTCTCTGTCTCCCTTTCTCTCCCACCCCTCCTCAGTCTCTCTTTCTCCCGCGCCCTCTTTTCTAACACTCTGCAGCGTCCTCCCTCTTTCCTCAGAGTGGGGCTGCTGAGCCGAGAATGAAACACTGTAGTGTGGAGCCATTTTAATTGGACTGCAGTCCACTGTTTTATTTTTCTTTCCTCTAATGTGTGCTTGCGAGTGTGGATGCATAAATGCGTGTGGCTTCTGGGAAACTCGTGACCTCAAAAGTCCTGAGTGCTCGCCACTCATAATGATATTCTCTTCCAGGGAATTTGAATCACAGAGCTTAAACTGGCACTTGCTACTGTGTCCCATACTTGAGGATGGCAGGATCTGTCAAAGCTCGTAAAAGAGAATGTGATGGTGTTGTTGTAGGGGATCTACAGTACTGTTGTGGAACTTGACTATCATAGTAGCCCTGCTACTGTTCTGTTGAGTCACTGGGACAGCATTATTCTATGGTACAAGATGCTACAGCCATGTTTCTAAATCCTAATTCCCACAGCATTTTAACATATGGCCCCACCACCTCTTCTGCATCAGAGCAATACAGACAACTTTATAGTTGTTTAGCCTCTTTTTGTCTCTTTTTGTCTCTTTTTGTCTCATTGCACATGCAGTCATTACGCATCTCTCTGTGGTTTTGTGTCTCCTTGTGGTCTCTTTGTAGTTGTTTGGTGTCACTTTATAATTGTTTTGGTCTTTTTGTACTTATTTTTTGTCTGTGGTCTTTTTTGCCGCTTTCTGTAGTCGTTTTGCATCTCTTTGTATTTGTTTTGTGTCTCTTTGTATTTGTTTTGTGTCTCTTTGTATTTGTTTTGATCTCTTTGTAGTCATTTTGAGTCTCTTTGTAGTCGTTTTGTGTCTCTTTGTAGTTGTTATGCATCTCTTTGTATTTGTTTTGTGTCTCTTTGTAGTTTTTTTGATCTCTTTGTAGTCATTTTGAGTCTCTTTGTAGTTGTTTTGTGTCTCTTTGTAGTTGTTTGTGTCTCTTTGTCATTTTTGTAGCCATTTTTTGTGCTCATTTTGAGTCTCCTCCTGGTTGCTACGTGTCCCTTTGAGTTACATTTTGTAGGTGAAAACCGGGGGGGGGGGGGCCCTGACACTTTGTGCCCGGTAGGTCTGTTCAGTAATCCATCCAGGGTTTTTTTTCAGCAGCTCAGTCTGTGCACCAGTGTGAATGAGTTGATTGGGGTAAAAGCTGTCTTGTTGGCTCAGACATCAGATTCAATCCCTCCAGCTAACGTTAACTTGCTGACACCCCGCTGTTACCCCTGACCCCCACAGTCGCAACACTTTGGCGACATATGCTTGAGCGACCCTGACAATTGCTTGCTCCCATGCATGACTGCATGACTCATGGCTGGTTCTGTTGTGGTCTACTGTCGCGCCAGCAGCGGACTTACCAGGGAATGCCCGTGGCCCTATCATACTGTGGCGCTGTTGTTTTGACCACTACATTGGCTTGCAGTGATGGCTTCTCTCTGGTCGGCGTGGAGCCCTCTGGCCAGCGTCAGACTTCCGCACACTCGTTAGCTTAACAACCATGTTATCAAAGCTCGCTGGGTTTGCTGTGCAGCCAGCGTCAGTCCGATGTGACTATGAGTGAGCTGGACCACATATTGCTCTGGTTTCATGCAGAATGCCACATAAACAATGGACTTGCACCATAGAAGTCCATCTATTTTAAGCACCTCAGAGAGGTCACGCATTTTCATCAGCGGTCTGAGAGACATCTCGGTCCCCCTGCCACTTCCACTCAGTCAGACAAAACGGAACATTTATCATTTATCATTCCCTGATTGTCACGATAGAAATATTGTCTTCAATGACTGATGAGCAGCGTCACTCTCTGAAGTTGTTTTGATTAGGGTTTAGACATAATGATTATACAACTGTGTTCAAGTACTCTCTGCTGCAAAAGCCTGAATAGAGACTGATGGAAACAACCTGCAGCCATTGGCTGACGGCTCGTGTTCCATTGATCCGATTGCATTAATCAAGGTTGTTTACAGAGAGAATACAGCGACCAATGATTGATGACTCCTGGTAATTATGCACCAGCCCGCAAACATCACACCTCTCGTTTATGGTGACAAAGTCAATGAAGATAATCCGCAATCCTGGCTATTTTTACACTAGTTAAGGAATCTCCCCGACACCTCCTCGGCTCCCTCGAGACACATTCAGGAAGTGCAAAGGAAAAGTGACGGAACAAAAGAGATGGAGAAAGAGAGGAAGCTTCTGTTTATGTGATCACAGCCCTTTGCCCCGCTGATCTCCGAGACAAAGTGAGAGGGCACAAGTGGCAGGATAAGAATTAATTGCATTTTAATAATCGCCAGCTCTTTTATTAATGAGCCCTGCGTCCCCCTTTTGTTTTTCTAGCGTTGACTACTTCTCTCTGCCAGTGGCTGAATTAAAGGCTTAGCGGCTCATTTAACCCTGGACTGTTAGCTCTCAGCTTTCTTGTTTGCAGTTTTACCTGGTGAGGCTTCACTGTCTGCAATGCACCACTTCAAGGTAACACCAGGTGATTCATCAATATGAGGCAGTCGTTGTTCTGGCCCAGCACCGGTGGCATTATGATATGGACATTAAGCCAAATTCTGTAAGTTAAAGTTTTAATTTTAGAGTCAGATGGTTTAGAAGTGAGACTCCGCCTCTTTAGGAGACCAGCAGCAGGTCCTGAGTGTATTGACTCCAATGGGAAAAGTGACACAGACTATGGCTGATCCTTTCTCCCCATAGTCACCAAATTAAATACTGGACCCATTTTTCACAAACCAGACATCTCCCAAACATTCTGACACTGAAATGACATTTTTCAGACCGACAAATCAGCGGAAAATTAACTTTGTTCGACTCGCGAGATCTGGCAACTCAAAGTTAACTTCAGCTAACGCTCCACACACATCACATTTTTGTAATGCAAAATACAGTATGGCTGTAAATATCTAATGTTAGCAAAAGCAAATATAAATACATAATGCAAATCTAACTTTTTATTCATCCACAAGACGTTCACTGGACTTACAAATGAGGCCATGCCCGAGGCAGAACTTGTGTATCTTTAGTTTTTGAGCATCTTTGGTCGTACTTGTGATCTCTGCTAGCAGTTTTTCTTTGACCCCCTTCTACCCACCCGAAGAGACACAAGTGTGTGACTTGCATCCCAAACTTCCCTATGCTTTTCCTCAAGTGTTGTTGTTACTGTGTGTCACACTTTGCCCCTACAACCTAATGGGTCCCTCGCTGCACTTTTCACCACCTTCTGCCCAGAGTTTTTTGTTGCCCGGCAAGCCTGGGCCAGAGCAGTCTATATATCTTTCACCCCCCCATTGTTAGTGGTATTATGGCCAAATGGCTCCTGCTATGTGTGCAGCAGTGGCCCTTGCTCTCCTGTGGCCTGTGGCAAGCCAAGCCAATTAAATATTACATAGACTCTATTCTAAAGGGTTATTCCCACTCAGTTGTGCTGCACTAGACTCTTCTAACTTTTAAGATCTTACATCAGCCAGCCATCTCCGCTGTGCCGCTGCTCTGTTGAACTTTGTTTCTCGGTTTTTAGTTCTTCTTTTTTTTTTTCATCCGTTTTCATATTCCCCCGCTCCATCCTCCTATCTATCTTTGTATCAGCTTTAACTTCTCTGCTGGCAACTTCCATCCACTTTTTGCACTCTTTCCAGCAATACAGCAGCCTTTTCCTTTGTATTTACTTCACACATGGTGTGATCAAAAGTCTCTCTATCCAATTTCATGTGGCTGAAGACAAAAAGCCCATGAAAAAAACAATATAATAAAAAAGTAACAGGAGTAAATGGGAAAACAATTCTCCAGTGGGCCATGTGTGTGTTCTTGCCAAGCGGGATGGGACTTTTTTTTGTTCATCGAGACTACATAATTTCATACACAACTGGGAAGGGGACAATCATATTTCTCCAGACTCTACTATATCATCCAGTCAAGCACCTGGTATTATACACTCATGCTGCAGCCACACAGGCAGAAAAGAGCCACTGTACCTGGAAGTACAGCTGGATTTCTAATCATGGTTCCCACGGGTCCTTGAAATCCCTGAAAGTTTGGGAATTTGGGGGGGTAGACATAACTAGACATAGGTCATTGAAATTGCTTGGATTTATATATCTTAATGTGTTTCTACAGCATGATGTTCCCGTATAACAAAACATATTTTCTCCTAGATTACATTTGTTTTTGACGTATTACAAAAAGTTTCTAATCATGGTTCCCACAGGGCCTTGAAATCCCTGAAAGTTTGGGAATTTGAATTAGACATAACTAGACATAGATCATTGAAATTGCTTGGATTTATATATTTTGTGCAAGAATAGAAATTGAAGTTCTTTTGATATGTGGATGGATGGCTCACAGAAACACAGACTTTCACTCAGGAGGCTGCAGTTCGTGTCCCGTGTGAAACCAAAAATCTGCCTTGTTATCGAACAAATGTAGTGATTCTAGTTTGTTACGTAACAAACTTATTTTAACCCAAACCACGATCTTTTCCTCAACCTAACCAAGTAGTTTAGTATCAATTCACAAGGTTTTTTTTTTAAAGATTTTTTTTTGGCTTTTTTGCCTTTATTGATAGTACTGCTGCAGGGAGGACTTCAGCCTCTGTCTATGGGGGGTGCACGCTCTACCACTCAATTCACAACGTTAACAAAGTGTTTAAAACTGCGACTGTTTAGTTGTTTGGGAAGGTAATTTTGCAGGAGACAGGGTTTGCACGCAGTTGCGTCATGAAAACATTCTCAGTGTTGCAAAGGTAGTGAACCTTGATCCGTGTCTCAAACTGTGCCGCACTGGGTCCTTGAATTTGAGGGAACTGGGCCTTTGAAAGTCCTTGAATTTGATGTTTAAGAAGGCACAGGAACCCTGTCTAATATTAGAGCTGTAATAAACAAATCCTCAGTGCTAATGTTGTGAGAAAGCCATTGTTTTTTGATGTCACATTTCTTTAGTCACCAGCCACAATGGCCCCTCGTTGCTCCGCTCCGGCTGCCTAAAAGCGCAAAAGAGTACAGAAGGTGGCTTAATGGAAGTGACTGGTCTCCTCCGGCATTCTGCTATTTCAGTCGGCCCCGCTGCCAATGAGGTGGAAGTCTCCCTCATTATGTTGTTGTTTACAGAATCCCCCCCCCCTCCTTCCCTCTGCACCTCGGTGCCACGTGAGGGATGATTTCCCCTTTTGTTGTCACATCCCACACCACTTATTGAATCCTTTAAACAAACTTTGACACAGCTATTAACCAGCGCCAGCCACCGCCTTGACTTTAGCCATGAATCACGTCACTGAAAGAGGGATTCATGACTGCTGTCTTAATCAAAATCTCCCCCCCGCTGTCACTCCCTCACGCTGACAAATTGTTCTAATGTTGATGTAATAGGGCTCTGTCATTGGCAGGATATAAATAGCCTGTTCCCCACTTTGAAAAGACGCTTATGTAAATACGGCTCTATTAAGCATTTCTGCAAACCCATATGCCGTTGCATCAAGCTGTCGCCTTCAGCGGCGGAGGCAGAAAAAAAAAAACAGCGAGAGAGAGGTGAGCAGAGGGGAAAGGGAATTGGGAGTGGAAAGGGGGAGTTAGGGAGGAGCAGTTAAACTGTCTGGTCTCACCCAGCGGGAGAGTCCTCCGTGTGCTAAAGCCGAAAACGTGAAACACGACTTCATATCACGTTTGTAACACAGCGTCTCCAGTTGTTGTTGTTGTCGTTGGCTGCCTGTTCTAATCTACTTCCTCAACTGCTTACGACTTTTTTTTTTTTTCTTTTTTTTTTGTCCGACTGCCTTTGATGACATCCCGCTGCAAAACTGTGAGCTTTTGGAGAAGACATTTCGATTTTACAGTCTGTCAGGCCGCATATTTGATTCCTTTCATTTCCAGTACACTGGGAGAATCCATAGTGCGAATGTGTTTCGCAAAACATGCAGGTTTTCTCCACCAGCGCTGTCACCTACTGTGTCTGAACTCTGTGTGTGTGTGTGTGTGTGTGTGTAGGCGCGTGAGTAGGCACGCACGACATTCCCGCTGCGCTGTTTGTGATTTGATTTCCCCCCCCTCCTCCCCCCTCCCCCCCTTTACTACAGGCAAAGGACCAGAGACGCTGTTTGCGGGGCAGAAGCTGAACGACAACGAGTGGCACACTGTGAAGGTGGTGCGGAGAGGCAAGAGCCTGCAGCTGTCTGTGGATAATGTCACAGTGGAAGGTTAGTTAGAGGGATTACCAATCCACCAATGTATTACTCCACAATAACATAATCCACCCACAGAGCGTCAGCTGTTTTTGCCATTTCTCATTAAATCGACTAATTTGAAAGCGTAATGTGAATATTTAAAAAAAGCAATGCATAGACTCATAAATGAACCTCCTCTCAATCATAAATTGCTGTAACGCTGCAGTCGCGTCAGGCTGTGTCGAGAAGAGACCCCTATTAACTTCATACCCTTCTTACTAACAGTTATAGCTTTTAACAATTAATAACCCACAACTAACTCTCTTTAACAGGGCAAAACGACAATTTGTGACACGTAAACCATTTGCGACAATAATAATTGTACATTTCCAAAATTACACTGCAGAACAGCATGTTGATGCATGCACTCCTGACTGCAGAATTAGCCACTATATATACCTATAATAAGGCCCAGTCATATGCAAAAAATAAATAAATAAAATACCTGACATACCGCAAAAATAGAGCTCAACCTCTTATATTGTAATATAAGGAAAACGTTTTTCAAGCATATGCCGACTGTGAGTGAGCAGCTGCGTGCGGAGTACAGAGGTACAGTACAGGTTCTGCCAACTTGTAAGAAAATAGCAAGAGAAGGATGAAAGGTCAAGAGACGAGGTGGAGTCACGGGCACTCGCAGTATTGTGGCCTCGGGCGAAAGAATGGCAGGGCAAAGGATGAGGGAAGAGGTGAGGAAAAGGTGTGAGCGAAATGAAGGAAAGCGAGTGGGCACGCTGTGGCCAGAAGCAAGAAATGACCCCGCAAAGTTCTGACTGGTTCGCAAACTGGTTTGTGGGAAAAGCAAAAAAAAAAAGAGGAAGCGCCCAGGGAGTCCTCGCAGGGCCGGCCAGGCTTCAGCAGGAAACACATTTTAATGTGGCAGCTTGCCAAGCTCATTACTCCACATCTCCCGGTAAACACAATATAAATCGTGGCATGTCGAGCACTAACAAGAGATTTTCTGCAATGTTATGCTTGCATAATTTCCTTCACAGCAGGTTAGACAAACAGGCTCAACCTTTATGAACCTAAACAATAAAAAAATAAAAAATACTGTACACACACTGTTTTGGCAAGCAACTAAAATCAATTTAAGATCTAAAATATGCATAATAAATACATGCCAAAAACATATAGTGCTTATCACTAAATCACTACATGCAATAACAAGGTGCAATAAATTGGAGTTGCAATGCATTGCTTTACAGTTAAATGCATTATACATGCATTATAATATTTCCATGATTATATTAAGTTTGACATGCAATTTCCACAAAGTATGAATCTCTAGAAGTTTAATGCATGGTGCTTTAAAACTGCTTAGAATGGATATAATCCTTTCACAGCGTTACAATGTGACATAATCCCGAACGGTTTCCCAGGATGCCTTACGCTGCCTAAAGGAGAACATTGCAATGAATGTGTTCTGAGTTTTTTTATTTTTTTTTTATTTCTGTATCCTCCACCATTTCAGGCCAGATGACTGGTGCCCACACGCGTCTCGAGTTCCACAACATCGAGACCGGCATCATGACCGAGCGGCGCTTCATATCCGTGGTGCCCTCAAACTTCATCGGCCACCTGCAGGGCCTGACCTTCAACGGGCTGCCTTATCTAGACCAGTGCAAAAACGGGGACATCTCCTACTGCGAGCTCAACGCCCGCTTTGGCATGCGCCACATCATCGCAGATCCGGTGACGTTTCGAACGAAAGGCAGCTACTTAGCGTTAGCCACTTTGCAAGCTTACGCCTCCATGCACCTCTTCTTTCAATTTAAAACCACCACGCCTGACGGCCTGATGCTCTTCAACTCTGGAGACGGGAGTGACTTTATTGTCGTGGAACTGGTGAAGGGGTGAGTCCAATGTGGTTTCACTAACAAGAAAGGTTCAAGTTAAATGTTAAATGCTAAATGTAGGATTTTGTTTTTTTCTCCAGAAACTCTTTTGCCTACTATCGCAAAAGAGATTTCCCCAATCTGAAACGATGACAATCTCAATACTTCATCTGCTAAATGACCATTTATATATCAGTCACTCTCGTTGAATCTGGGAAGTTTTTGTTGCAAAATGTAGTAAAAATCTTTAACACTTCCTCATAAAGAGTCTCATGCAGGGACGAGTGCACCTGCACAAGCTTCTTGGTCGATTAGCGGTAGTTAAATAATAAGGTTTTATCGAAAAAGCATGTGTTTAGGAAGTACTGAGCATCCGACTGGATAAAAGAGACTTGGATTATCCTGCACGAGTTGTGTGAGAGTTTATTAACGGATGTTCTGATATACTTTTACTGTTGCTAAATGTGGCCGCCTATTAATTCAATTCATAAATCCTTTAATCAGTTTTTGGATGCTCCATTCACCGTGGAGGCATGTGACCAAAAACAATGTTTTCTATAAGCAACACTTGAGTGAGTAACTGACGTACAAATAGTCCTTTGTGGGTGAAGTATCAATTTAAGTATTTTCTCAGTCGTGCTTTTACTTTTGACAGAAATCATGAAAAACATCATCTTTTGTTTTATGCTGCAAAGCAAAAAATCACTTTCCAATCTAAGCCAGTTGCACACTGTGTGAAATACAGTGAGGAATCCCGTCAATTGTCAATTGATCACCACACAAATCAGGAAAAAGGTCCTGAAATATCATTCATTTATAATGAAAGTTATTGGCAACAAAACAATATATAAACTGAAATACAGCAAGGAATCCTAATCAGTTGTCATCAGCTGCACAAAACTCAAAGCAGAGAAGCATTCATGTCTGTTTTTCTTGAAACTCGTGACTGTTTATTTTACAATCCGTGACCTGTGAGCACAATGCATTTTGTCTGACCCGCAAAGCATTTGGCAAATTTTTCTAGAAGCTAGACGCTCGCACGAACCAGAAAAAAAACTGGTTGAGATTGTGAATCGTATCACCCTAAAAGCTGTTCATAATTGGAGTATCAAAAAGAGGCTTTCGCTCGTGTATCTCTCGTCCTCTTGTGCTCTATCGGCGGCACGGCAACAACACAAAAGCCTGAGCTCTCTCTGCCACACAAAGACAAGAGGCTGCATAAAGGAATTGGAATTGAAAAAAAAAAAAAAAAACCCCACATACCTTGAATGAAACAGCCACAATAGCCTTAACCCAAAACACAAAAGACAGACACATTTGTGTGAATGGGGG